>JAEIFU010000330.1:0-154163 GCA_018904235.1 Lordiphosa stackelbergi | reverse complement strand
AAAAAACAGTGAGCCATGCCATAAATTTTGCAATTTATTTTTGAAACACTTCAAGCTAAAACCATGTTAATGAATTAGTTACATTTAATAGTAAGAAAACGCTTTAAATATGTATATTGCTCTATATAAATACCAGCCTCTCAATTCGGTATTGACACAAACATCAACATGAAGCAACTGACGATTTCTTTTCTGAGCTTATGGATTATCATGGCAGCTGTGCATCTTAAACCAAGATGTGCGTTTGATTCTTGTGATTACAGAAAATAATGACATCTTATAACAGATTTGGCTGCATAGTTTGACTTTTTTGTGCCTCAATAAAATAATAATATTTCATGCCTTTTTTTCTTTATCTATATAAATAAAACAAAGTCGTGTGTTACAGCACTTATATTTTACGAACAGAGAAGATTTGAAAGATCTTTGATATGTCGAATTTGTTTCTGCCCCGAATGGTAGAACAGCAATTAGGCTAGGTTAGGTTAGGTTGCGATGGCTGAGAGCGACAAGTCGCTGTAAACAAAATTATTTTTCTGGATAGGTTGCATTAAATGAATAAATTATTTAATTAGTTAAAACATTGAAATTTGCGTTACAATAATTATTAGGAAAAACAACCAAAGTCTTTCATGTTAATCTAAACCAAGCACTTCAGTGCCGCCGTTTAGCAATTGTGGCGCCATCTGGTTGGCAGCCAGCGCATTAAAGGCTGGGAAGTTATACCTCATGTTTGGTGCCAACAAATATTTAAATTTTTAATTTTATTTATGAAGAATATGAATTAAATTTGAACTATAATTTAAAAAATGAATCATAAATCATTTATCACAATCAAAAAATTTCAGTTGAACATCAAATAAACCCATAACTAGAATTAAGGAAATTTTTTTTGCGAGAGATGCAGCCTTGTTTTCAGCGATGGAACTTTAATTGGAACAGTTTCTGTTCTAACTAGATTTTCAAATAAGAAAATGAAATCTCTTGAAGTTCTGGGACACCGACGGATTTTTCGAGCGATTTGCAAACCAACAGAGGTCAAAATCTTTAGAGATAAGTTTAAATTATCACAAAGATTTATTAGTTGGCAATTTTCGACAGGCTGAGTTAAAATTATCATGAAGATTTAATAAATGGCAAATGGAATGTAAGCTTCACTTCTTCGTTTTGTGTTTAAAATAATAAAGGGGGAAGCAACTCGTGCCAGTACAGCTAGTATTATTATATAAGAGTCGGATAATAATTTTAAATATCATAATAGCTTGGATTGATGCTGGAACCGTGTAAATCAATTAGTTACGTATTATTACAAACAGGGTTAACAAAATTTTTCGCTATAAATATCAGCTTTTCAATTTGGTACAAGCACAAACACAAACACAATCATGAAGCCAATGACGATTTCTTTTCTGAGCTTATGGATCATCATGGTAGCTCTGCCTCTAAGTCCGAAATGTTCCTGGAGTGGCTGTGATGATACAAAATATTGATATTTTAAGGGTTGTTTCCACCAGGTTGAATAGATAACAGATGAAGTTCAAAAAATATTTTAATATTATAAACTGTTGTAATCAATTGTTTGTTAATACCGAAATGCAATTCGCCTGACCTTGTTCTTAACAATTTAGTTTCAATTAATTAATAAAGAAAGAGTTGTCATCTGCGTGACTAATAATTTTCTATTCAAAAGTAAATCGTAGGAATTTTGGGAAAAGAAGTACACTATCATGAATCTGATAACTTTTCTATTGTGCCTAACGATGTGCATGTTACTTGCAGCATATGTAGAAGTCAAAGTTGATTATGGTTTGAGAATCAACCAAATAAAAATTAAAGCATAAGAAAAGAAAGAACTGTTTAGAGAATATTGCTATGAGCAATTACCTCAGAAAAGAACATGATATAGTAAGGCCTTGGCAAAATCTAATTTCTTTTTATTTTAGGGATCCTGAAAAGAATGCGGATTCTGGACGATTGAGAGAATAAATAAATAAGAATAAAATAAAGGCTTGTTTCCATTTTCTCAACAAATGAAATCGAACTTTAGTATAGACTTCTTTATTAAATAAAAGATTAAGGCAGTCGGTATTAACACTTTAGTTTCTAGTTTCTGTTCTCAGGTGAAATAGAAATTTATTTTGGCACAATACTTTACTTAAATAGAAACACATTTGCTGCATTTGAAGAATTTGAACTGAGTACAGGCCTGTTTTGTAAACGCAAGTTGGTGTATAAAATTCTACAGGTCTGAGAAACGGAGTTATAGTAATGTCACGAGTAACTTAAATTATATTTTCACATTTTAACGCTTTAGTCACACTTAATTAGTCATATATATTAAATAATGGGCGTATTTTTAAAGTATTAAGTGTTAAGGTTAAGTGTTAAGGTTAAGTGTACCCATCATCTCTAACAAACACTGTAACCTCATAATTAGTCCTTAGTTCGAGGAAGAAAGTGTTGGTAAGGTGTGTTGCATACTCCGCACAAGAGTAAGCAATACAAGTTTTAGCTTGAAGTATACCCAGACGAGATATGGGAAATCCACAGCAACAACAACAATCTTCTCTGAACTCTATTTATTATTTTGATAATTATTTTCTTCACAGCGGAACCCATATGCTACATATGTCACAGCTATCAACCATGAGGATTATAATTTTCCTATTTGGTTTGTGGGCAAAGGTAGCTTATGCTTGTGATCCCAATTGTGTGGGCTATGCGGACTGTTGTCCACCATGATTAAAATATTATGAATACAATCACATTGCATTTTAAATAAAAATAAAATTGTTACAGCCCAAGCAAAAATTCCACATATTCCTTTTGTGGATTGTTAAAGGCAGAGTGACCAAAAACCTTAAAAAAATCCCCGAAAATTATTGATAAACGGCGATGTACTATAATATAAAATAAAATAAATACCTGTAAGGTACCAGTTGATATGAATCTCCTACTGAGTGATTTTTATTATTCAGCTGGTACCCTCAAAATGTGGCAGCCTACTTCAATGACTTCACCTTGTATAATTACACCATGATCAATACTAAGAACAAGAATAGCTCAACATAAGTCAGACTACAAACTCAGACATCAAACAACCATACTTAAAACGGCGCTTGAGTATCAGTAGGAAATCACTGTCGTTAGAGCGAGATAACTCTAGTCCAAAATATATTCAGAGCGCTTAAGTAAGAGAGAGAACAGCTGCCTTATTTCTGACAAAAGTGGTGTCGACTGAGCAATTGCTCTCTCTTATTCTCATTCTTCATGCCACTACAGCAAACGCTTCACTCTAGAGGTGCTACACATTATAGACACACCAACTGACAAGGGTCTTAACTACAAAACGGACACTGATTAATGCGAGCACCTATACAGCCACTTACTGACCAAACAATAGATCAGTATCCAACTCCACGCCGAACGGAACAGACGTGGAAAATTATGTATGTAAAGTTGTTTTGTGTTTTTTGATTAAGTCAAATAGATTTTAAGATTTTAAGAAATTGAGTTGTTTACCGTCCTCCATCCTAAAGGACCCAACGAAATTTTCTAGGCGCTCGAAAATTTCGGAAATATATGTTAGCCCTTGCCAGTCAATTGGATGCTGAAAACATACCTCTCCCGTACGACCACATAGTAAATTTCAGGTCTAGCATCAGCACTCTTCAATTATAATTCAATTAAAATTGGCTTTCCCGTTTTTATTCCCACCCACTCACCACTCTTTTCGCACCCTCCTTACCATCTTCCACCACTCTACACACACACATTATAACTCATGTAGCAGCTGTCCTCTGTCTTAGAGGCATATTTGAAATACATTTATACCTAATTTGTGTGAGTGTGATTCCTCTCATGCTCACTCTCTTAGCAAAACAGCTTAGTCCTATCTGAACGCCACAGTACCGTTACTTTTCGTTGGCTACATTCCTATGCATGTATGTACATTTTTTGACTGCTATATTTGTGAAATTCCAACTTCATTTTTAATGTGAAACATCTTTAATTTCGGTACGGACGATTTTGGTATGAGTGAAATTTGATTTCAGCGTCACGTGACGCTTAAGTAAGCATATTTTGTGTTGTTGCTGCAGCGGAATGTCCCAGGGAAGAGGAGTGAACATTTGCGGATAGTGGAGATGACTTGACAGCGACTTGACAGTGACTTCGTAGTGACTGATAGTTTCTTGACAGTGACTAAATAGTAACTAAACAGTGACTTAACAATGACTCAACAGTGACGCAGCAGTGACTTGACATTGACTATTCAGTGACTAAACAGTGACTTGACAATATCTAAACAGTGACTTATCAGTGACTTGAAAGTGACTAAACAGTGACTTGACAGTGACTTAACAGTAACTTAACAGTGACTTGACAGTAACTTAACAGTGACATGACAGTAACTCAACAGTGACTTGACAGTGACTTGACAATGTCTAAACAGTGACTTGAAAGTGACTAAACAGTCCTTAAACAGCACTCAAAAAGCTTTTAAATTTAGCATCATGTTTTACATCAAAGCCTCGTGAGTGTTCAGGCACTCACACCTATTTTTTTGTATACCCGTTACTCGTAGAGTAAAAAGGGTATACTAAAGTCGTGCAAATGTATGTAACAGGCAGAAGGAATCATTTCCGACCATATAAAGTATATATATTCTTGATCAGCATCAACAGCCGAGTCGATTTAGCCTTGTCCGTCCGTCTGTCCGTCCGTCCGTCCGTCCGTCCGTCCGTCCGTCCGTCCGTCCGTCCGTCCGTCTGTCTGTATGAACACCTAGATCTCAGAGATGGTAAGAGATAGAGGTTTGACATGTATGGGACAAACGCTTCTTTTATCTGCACGCAGATCAAGTTTGTTTCAAATTTTGGCCACGCCCCCTCCCGCCACCGCAATTTGGAAAAAAGTTATATCTCCTACAGTTTTAAAGATAGAGGATTCGTACTTTCTAGAGATGAACCAAGCCCTCCCCGCTACCACTCTAAAAATATGTTGCATACTTTTTGGATGGTCACACTAAGGTACGCGGGAACACTGTTAACACTGTTTTTTTATGAGTAACGGGTATATCGAAGTCGGTTAGAGCCGACTTTAACTTACGCTCTCGTTTTGTAATACGGTCATCATATTTTTAAAGCAATCGATTTGTTGATTATCTGCCATAAAATTTAATTTAATTGGATGAGGCTATTCTCTATTTGTTTTTTTGTTGTCCACACCATTTTATGAGCGCTACAGCCGTTATGTGCCCCATTCATACTTTTCTCTTACATTTTATCCTATTTCGCGGTAAAATTTTCAAAATTTTCCTTCTTAGTGCGCGCCTACTTAAACGAGTGTCCATGCCAAATCTCAGATCTGTAGGATAAGCAGTTTTTCCTGTGGGTTGACATTCGGGCCTAGGGACTTATCTTTGTATTTTTGCTTAACCTGCAATACTAAGATTCTAACATATCAATAAAATTTACATATGAAATTGGAAAAGCTCCATGTCTCAACAAAACTATTCTGCTTTTCTGAGAACCTGATTTCAAGAGGTCAAAAGGGTTTTCAGGGGGAGTCTGCTTTAGAGAAGGTTTGGTTGCTGTTTAATTGGATCGAATAGAGTAATTATGATTCAGTCAGGTGGGGCAATAGAAGCTATTTATTTTACAAATTTTCTAATTAATTTCAAGAGACTAAATTACATAAGGCTTAGTTTAGGCTTAGTTTCGTTTGGCTTATTCTGAAAAAATTTTGTATGGTTCTTAAATGTGCATTAGTAATGCATTTGGCTATGATTTGTCAACAATAATTCTCCTACACAGAAAGAATTTCGAACTTTCGTATTTTCACTTCTACAAATAAGTCGCATTTTTTTCAGTGTAAAAGTCTTTTTGCCTTGTGTAGCTGGCCAATGCACTTATGACAAATTTTCGGACGAAACGGTGGAAAAAAAGATGTTACAAATAACATAAGGCAAGCCGAAAAAAATGAGAAAAAAAGGAACGAATGAGGAGCTGTTGCTGTTGCTGTTGCACATGTATGCATAAATTGCGGCCAACGTGGCGTATACACAACGCGCACAATATTTCTCGCCTTATGAATTCGTATTTTATATGAATTTCTCTTGTATACGGAGGGGGTAATTTCTGCAACACACATATACACACACACACACACAAATGCATAAAAATGCCATATTTCAAAATGCAAATATATTCTTTTAGCTTTTTTGATAAATGACACCGCGGAGGGCTGATGAAAATGCTGCTCCCAAAGCTTCGCTTGGCGCGTGAGCAATATGAAGCGTGCCTGGGCAAAAGCAGAAGTTACAGCTGCATGTGCAGTAAAAGCAAAAACATTTGCCCCAAAAACATTCCACACAGATAGCATTTAAGTATTTTGTGTTGGCAGTTTAATTTAATTTAATAAAATATCACAGAGAATAAACTGTATTGATATGAGGATGTTGTGATTATCTGGTAACATTTTCAACTTGTTAAACGAGAAGCAACCTGAGATGTGTCAAGTGCAGTTAAAGGCTTTGAAATCAAACTAAAACTGATATGTTAAACAAGCAATGCAAATGTATTTCGAAATCCAAAACTGGCAATAAAATAAACTGTTGTTTTTATATACGCAATTAACACAAGACTGACTTGTGTTATAAGTATGCTTTATGAAACACTCACGTGTCGGGCTGGCTGTGCATAAATAGCGTGGTAGATGTGTGATATTATTTCTCATATTTCTCAATCCTTTAAGTGGTTTGCTTCTAATATGGGCACAAATTTAAATTAAAAGAGTTAAGTTAAACTTCGCTGTAAAAAAACTTGGTTGATATAGCAAATTCTCTACTCTACACAAATTTAAAGCAAACTTAAATAAAATTTAAAAATATTTAAATCCCAGTTATTTTACCGCTTGTATTTTTTATTAAATTTCAACATTTACTGTTGACATTTGGCTCTGACTTTTGCTGTTGTTGTTGCTGTTGCTGCTGCTGCTGCTGGCTTTGCCACCACCCATTGCGTATGCGTAACATTTATGAAAACATTAAAAAATGCCTCACGTGACGTATGCGCAATTTTTATAATTACCAACCACAGAGAGCTGCGTTTATTATTTTTCTGCCATGCTGTGAGCGTGTGTGTTTGCTTTACGGGCTTCATTAAATGAGCATTTTGTGGCTGGGGCAATCTTCAAGTGCCTGACATTCCCCTTTAATGATTTGCATTTACATGTCAACAGCTAAAGTTTTTGACACTGCTGAAATTGCAGCACGTAATGCTAAAGGAAATTGCCTGGCCAATCCTTTTATGTTTTAAAGCCGTCAAATAAACTGTCACTTTTCCACCCTCCCTTTAACCATCAGCAGCAACAGCAACAGCAGCAGCCAAATGATGCAGATGATACATGGCCAGCGATTTCTTAAGTAAGACCAAGCCACAAAAGCAACATGGAAAATAAAAGCACAAATACAAATTCATGCAAAATGACATAAGTCACCGCAAAAGTAATTTTTCACTAATGAGCTTGCCAAGGTAAGTAGTAAACAGCCATGGAAGTGTCCTAGCCAGGCACATTGGTTGGAGGGTTGGAAACATTTTTATATGTCGCATTGTGGTGGGCAAATCTAATGATAATAATTTTTAAAATTTCAAACAGTAAAGGGAACTTTTTTTTAAAACTTTATTTGGGTTACTGAGCCTAAAGTATGCTCCAAAAGTCTGATAAGCCTTGGACAAGTTCATCTGTGAGCCAGTTAATATATTCTTAGAGATTTGTTAGATCTCCTAGGATGTATAAACTGCCGAAAATCCACAAACAAGATACATCTCTAAGACCGATAGCTGCCTCACAAAGACTAGATTTAAGGAAATTTTTGAGCATATGTAGCATATGACAACATTTTTTATAGTCTGATATATGGTATGGCTATGGGCTGTCCAAACTCACTGATCATAGCAAATATTATACTGGACAAAATTTTAGAGAAGAAACACCTAAAAAATGTGAATGATATAGTTTGCATAATTAGAAAAAAGTCGCTCAGACTATACTAGAAACTGAGAACAACATCATTGGATTCAGTTCACAGTGGAAGTAGGGAAGGACAACAAAATATGCTACAACATTCCAATCTAGCTATTACATACGAAGCCCACACAAAGTCAAGTAAACTGTTTACGAACACAAAAGACAAAATAGCGAAAGAACAACAACAGAACGTTGTGTACGAAATAGCATGTAAGGGAAAAAGAGGAGAGGCTGGCAACGGCGTATACATTGGAACGACAAAACGAACACTTGCGAATAGGATAGAGGAGATGCGAAAAACACCTGACAACCTCTGGACACTCAGCTGATTTCAATAATGTTAAAGTGCTGGACATAGAAAAGAGAGAGAGAGAGAACAAGACTGACTGAGCGGGCTGTAAATCATAAAGACGATGTGGACCAAATAAACTACATGTATGCTGCGGCGATCGCGAGAGAAAATAACAAGAAAATCAAACATTTGACAAAACGAAAGAAATACAATGGGACGACATAAGACAAATTACAAATTAACAAAAGTAACGACGCTATAGAGAACAGGTGATATATGAATGTATGTATAATAAATTCAGGCTCCCTAATGAAGGCACATAATGCGACCGAAACGCGTAGGAGAAAAATTTAAAACAAAATTAAGTTTTATTTTGGATGAGGAATGACGGTCAACACAACCATCAAAACAGAAAATAATAAAATAGTTTTATCTACCATTTCTAAAAAAATTAAAGTATTTAATTATTAGTTTTGCTTCAAAGCAGCATTCGAGGCCTGGCTCACAAACTCAGCAACTTTAGAGTATCATCCAATCTGGGACGGCACTTATTTAACTGATTAAGCCGGGTTGCCTACAAAGCTATTAATTGTTTGCTCTGTTTATTGAGAACCTATCGGCCAAAAAAAAAAAATTTTAAACCCAAAAACACAAAAATTTTTATATAAAAATAAAAAAAAAAATTTATTCTTTATAATTTTTTTTAAAAAAATAAATAAAAAAATTATAAACAAAAATACTTAAAATTTTTTTATAAAAAAACACTAAATCAAATTTTTAAGCTATATACTCCCCTCTTTATATATAGAGAGAAAATAAAAATTTATTTATATAAAACTCTCCCCCAATACAAAAAAAAAAAAAAAAATTTATATTTTACACCATTTTTACACACTTTTGAGATAAATTTCTTTTTTTTTTTTTTTGTGTTAGAGCATGCTTGAATGGAGTCAAAGGGCCCTTTGATTCATGCTTAAAAAAAATGGTTCTAGTATATTAAGTCAACAATTTTTTTAGTTCAAATTAGTCAGCTCAAATATCCAGTGACTCTAAATAAATCAAACTCAGAATAGATCAAACTCAAAACAGATCAAGCTCCAAACAGATCAAGCTCAAATACATCAAGCTCCACACAGATCAAGCTCCAGTGGTTCTATAGTCATAGTATAGAATATAGTATAGTGGTTCTATAGTCAAGTCAAACATTGAGCCCATATAAAAATTTTTATTTCCAAATTCGCAATTTGCTATGCTCCGGTCCTTCCTCGAATGACGTTGCATCATTGACGAGCTGAGGGACAACTCAAATATCTGCCGCATAAGAGTGGGTATGACCCAAGGATGAGTAATTGAACTAGTTCTGTGCACCGCGGTATTTCCGGTTGCAGACGCCCAAAACACTTAGCTGCCAGCCGTGCTGGACCTAATATATCTGCCTCTGGGGCACTGCCTGTCACATCCATTCAAACGGTTGAGACGGTGCAGAGCAACATATTCGCATAACGCTTGCTGCCTCTTGGTATATGCGTAACTCCACCCTTTAGAGAGACTTTAGCACTCCCACAGGTTGCTCTCATCTCAACCGTCAAACTAGCAGATGTAGAGAACGATTGCAGGCCCACACTAGTTTGAGGTGCTGGCCGATCTCATTGCTTTTCTTATCCAATATTTTTCCAAAGATTTCCCACACTCTGCTTCTTCCACGCTTTGGGCTAATGCTAAACTCTCCAGAAATAAGCTTCTTTTTACTATCTTCTTGGGTTGATATTAAAGCCTCCGTGGAACATGATGAAGACTATTTATGAATTAAGATAAAACTTTAACTTTAGTCTATACTTATTTAAAAACCTTTTACCTAATTTTAAACGTTCTAAATATTAAACATATACTTACTGATTGTTCCAGTGCAATTTTATAATTTTGCTCCATTTCTTCTCAATAATTTTTGAATTAACAACGAAATTGAAGAAATTTAATTTTGTTTAAATTTGCTCAGAAGTAAATGTGAATTAGGCTCTGAGCTATTTGATCTATTCATTGAACCTTTTGAGCTATTTGAGTTGAGCATGATTGATCTAGTTGCTTTGTTGAGCTGATCTGAACTGAATCATTTCAAACAGATCAAACAGCTCATGGCTCATGTAAAGAAAAAAAAAAGAAAACAAGGGTTACTTTTGATTCATGCAAGGCAGGATTAAATAATAACCTTGTTTTTTTTACACCATTTTAACAAAAATTTTTTGAAATCTTTTCTTTAGATGATTAAAAAGATATTAATTTCATGTGCGATTTAAGGAAGGAAGACTTTAATATGAGTCATGCATATGCTTAAAATGTGATTTGTTAAAACACGACAAAAAAGGACTAGCAAATGATTCGAATATAACTAGAAAATGAGTCGAAACTGATCAGAAAATCGGGCTTCAGGAAGAGTCGCTGCTAGGGTAACATTTTTTCTCGAGCGAAGTATCATTTATGATCAAATAACGAGCGCAAATACAGTGTCGCTCAACTGAATAGGTTTGACTTTTTTTTAGGTTTGAAACGTTGTATCTCCTTAACAAGCACTCTTTGAGCGAAATAAATTTTGTTGTATGAAGAAATCAATCATTTGTGAAATAGCAAGGTTTCTGTTCTGTTAGTTTTGTTTTTATATAATTTTTATTATTATTTTCAGAAACATAACAAAAATCTAAATTTTTTGGCTCAACTGAATAGGATTGACCACTAAAACTATAAAACATGAGTCTATAAGGCAAAATTTCAAGGCACTGGGTAACTTAATTAGTAAAGGACACTGTTTTAGCATAATTTAGTATTTGGTATGCCCACCCTTGTTCTTAATTATTTCAAACATACGATTTGGTAAGGAATCATAATATTTTTCAATTTTATGTAGTGAAATTGTTGACCAGGCTTTTTTAATTGCTTCAACTATGGTCCCAGAGTCACTTAATTGTCTTCCTCCTTCGTATACTCTCCTGGACCAAAGTCCCCAAATGTTCTCGATAATGTTAACGTCAGGGAATAAGGCGGCCACTCGAGCAATTTGACGTTTTGATCTTTAATCCACAGTTTTACAACCCGAGCGGTATGGATGGGAGCGTTGTCATGTTGGTACATCCATGGAATATGACCATAAATCTCCGAAAATGGGGAAAAGCCTTTTTGGAGCACAGTCTTGTTGGCTAAGAAAAATTAGTGCTTATCAGACAAAGAACGAATGCAAATACAACGGAATGCGTCAAACTGGACAAGTGTCAAGGCAAACTGTAGAATCGAGCCATGAAGAAATCCTCAACAAAAGAAGAAAGATGGGCGAACGAAATACAGAGCAGACGGATAAAAAGTCTCATTCCACAGAATCAAACGTTGGCTTCGCAGGAAATACGGAGATGTCGATTTCTATGTAACTCAGTTGATATCCAAATGCAGCTTCTTCAGCGCATTCCTACACTCAATTGGGAAAAGCTTAGAACAGGAGTGCTTAAGCCCATTCTACAAGCCACGCCTTTGTTGTTGTCACAAGCCTACGTAAAGCAACAAGAAATTCTTGTTGTGTTCTCCTCTGTTTCTTTTGGACTTAAGATTTTGTTGGCGGAACGTGCAGACCTGCAAAAAGAACATCAAATGTGACTCTCCCTTTCCTATTTATTCATAAATCGGTAAGTCCTGCAACGAGCCAAGCTGCGAAACAAACCAAAAGCAGGGTTCAAATCATTAACCATCAGGTAATTTTAGTTCCCGCTTTTAACAACGTTGTATATTTTTACACTTGGGTTTTATAATTTTGCAGAAGTTTGCCCTGCTTGTCACTACTAGAGCTGAGTCATTAAGCTTTAACAAATGAAATTCGTTCGTATATTTTACTACCATATGGTTTGTTCTCAAAATTGTCGCTCTCAAACCGGTTGGGTAATATGTATGTTTAAACGTTAAGACAAGCTATTTCGTGTATCAAAACTCGTTCTGAGGTTAGCTTTCCTTCTGTTTACTACCATTTTTGTTCCACTGTGTGCCTCTAGTTCTCACTTCTAACAGCTGGCACGCTTTGCTCTTTGTCTTCGTTTCTTTGCTTGTGTCTCCGGTAGCTGCCTCGTTGTATCTTTTGTATTTAATCTAATGATGTATCTCAGGTGTTTGTTTGTGAAATTTATCGTGAAAATTTTATGCGTATTTTTTGGCTTAAGGCGTTTTTAGCTACGATTTATTTCCGGCTATTAGTTTGGCTACAAAGAATATAAAACAAGAACCACAAAAATGCTTAAAGTGAGTTTCCGTTGTTTTTTATTTATTTGCCGTTGTTTGTATTGGCCATAATTAGCTGGTCGTGGGACGCATCATCCAATTTGCCTATGTCCACAGACAAATACTCGCACCTAATTACTGCAGATAGAGCCAAACACCTAATGCTGAAAATTACAGAATGAATATTCATATTTGGACAGGAGTAGCAGTAGCAGCAGCAAACATCATCATCATCAGTCGTCGCCGCAGCTTATTGCATATGGGAAGCCAGGTAGTTTTTCATTATTTTGCTGTTGTTGTTAGTAGAAATCTGCATGCAGCATTTTCATTTCTTTTTTTTTTTTTTGCCAGCTTGGTGTTTGTTTGGTGAGAGCTTAGCCAGCTAGCACTTGCCTGACCTGGCCTTTTGCATAGCATTTGGCTTGGTACGCTTAACAATGAAATTTGCGCATAACCACATGCAAATTGCCAACCCACAACATTGCACACTCTCACAAACACACACACACACACACTCACACACACACACTTTGGGAAATGTGCAAATAATAATCTACGCGCTTGCCAGCGAAAGGAACAGAAAGAGAGAGAAAGCAATGTCAAAACGTAAATTGCAGCAAAAACCACACCAACAAAATACAACAATAAAAAAATATATATATAACCCGTTTCGGTAAAAGAGAGCGCACATTTGGTGGGCTAACCGATTATTATGGCACACTTTAATCCAACATAATAATAATTATTAATTAAATTTAAACATTTACAAAGCAGGTGAGTCTTATAACCAAAAAGAGTTTGCGAATTTTATATACGAGTTTTTCATCGTTATTTCGTTACAAAAAAATTGGTTAAATATTACTTTGCAAACTATTGGAAACTTAACAATCAGTGCTACAAACTGAGCGAAGATGAATCGTTTTTAAATCTGTTTTAAATAAAAAAAAAATAAAATTAATAAAAAAAAAATTAAAATCAAAAAAAAAAAAAAAAAATTTTAAAAAAAAAAAAAAAAAAAAAAAAAAAAGAAAAAAAAAAAAGGATATTTTTTGGTTAAAAAAAAAAATAAATAAAAAAAAAAAAAAAAAATTAAAAACTTAAAATATTTCCACAATTAACACCTAAAATTATCAAAAAAAAAAAAAAAATAAAAAAAAAAAACCAAAACAACATTTTTATTAAAATTAAATAAAAAAAAAAAACAAAAAAAATTAAAAAACACCAAAAAAAAAAATAAATTTTTTAATACCACCCCTCTCTAAAGTAAACAAAAAAATAACATCTTCTCGACAAGTCACATTTTTTGATTTTGCATGCAAGTAGGCATTGAAGAAAATGAGGTTGTGTTCTAAAAAAAGGAAATTTTGCAAAGAATTGCACATAATTGCGGTTGAGAAAAAGTGAAACAGAAGCTGAATTGATAGCTCTAAAAAGGTGGTAAAAGTCACAGCTCTAACAAATCTAAACAAAATTAGCTAGGGCTTTGCAAAGTGGAATTTTCTTTCCAAATTTTTTTTTGTGGAATGAATCAATACGAATACCCTCAACTTCAGGGACGCCACGATTAATTTCTACAGATCAACGGCACTAAAACATAGTACACACCACAACGAGTAGATTCCATCAAAAATATTCCAGCATAACCTGACTTTAGTAGCTATTCAGTTAACAGTGCTTTGTTGCATCAAAATTCGTGGTACGTAACATTGAATACTGATGTATTTGTGAACTAATGAGGCAAAAAATTTAAGTTTTGAGCACTTTTGGAAAAGGGGTTTATGCCTAATAAATGGCCATATTTCCTATAGTGCAGCGTCACTACCAATGATTTATGTTCTCCTCAAAATACATAAAGAGAATTTCTCTCTAAGTTCGATTTGTTCAATGAAATCTACAAACGATCTCACTTTTAAACTGTTAAATATTAAAGAACGGCTTGTTTTCTTCAAACTCTTCGCTTCTAAACTCTAAACTAAATGCTACCTCATCATATTAATGAAAACACACGATTAAACGTTCTTGCTATGTAAGACTGAGTTCTGTACGCTAAAAAAACATGAATGATGGATCAAGGCGTTTGCCGGTATGACACTGAGTATATTCAACGCTGAGTTTTATTGTGTTATTAAATGTCAGTAGGAATTTTGTGTATGAGTTAATCAAGAAATAAATAATTTTTGCAGTTCCCTAGTAAATATATGAACTAACTTGACTAAAGCTGCATTTACACTTGGTCTACTTGCAAATCGTATATCTCTTCTAATTCTGAGACTTGACTTACACCATGAAGCAAGCTTCAAAATTTTTTTACGCGTCGAGCCCCGTTAGTTTGAACTCTCAAGAGACCTGAAAAAATAATCAAATTAAAGGTAGAATCGAATTAAAAAATTGAATGAGAATAGCATAGTTGCTTGATTAATTAAGATTTAGATTTATTTAGATTTATTGGTTTTATATCCCAGTGCCACAAGTTACAACTTATATTTAATGCACCAGTCACATTGACATATAACATATGAGTTTGTTTTGACTAAGGGCTAAGAATTGTTTTAGCTTATTTAGACAATCCATTCCATAGTCGGATAGCAGGTACAAAAAATTGCGCTCTGAGCAAGATAGCTTAAATCTAGGGAAATTCAAATTATTTGTTCTCTGAGAGGCAGAGAAATTTAACTTGGAGTAAAGATAGTTTGGTTCTTTCGTTACTTAACTCTTGTGTAAGAAAATAAATGTTCTAAAGTCAATCCATTCTTTTAGGCTAAGGTCAAAAATCGTGCATGCTAGTAAAGTAATATGGTCAGAGACTCGACGATTATAAATATATTTAACAATTGAATTAAAAGCTACAGTTAATTTTCTCATGTCATCTACATTGGAGTGTCCGAATATCCGAGCGATTTCATAAAAAAGTGAGGGTATAATGTATGTCTTTGCAATAAGAAGCTTAATTTGTATTGGTAGAAACATTTGCGACACTGACAGTTGCCTTAACAGTCCATACGTTGTACCGCACGCTATAGTGACATGCCTACTCCACGTTAGTGTGTTATTAAAAATAATGCCTAAGTTGAAAGCCTGGTTCTCGTATTTAATCGGAGTATCATTAATAAACAGTTTTGGCAGCTGCGTCGTTTCCTGGGGTTATTTAATTATAACAATACATTTGACTTAGAAGGGTTTAATCCAAGCCTATGCGTTGTCCCTATGCGTTGCTTACTTTGAAGCCTTAAAAATCTAAGGTTTTCCCATATTTTTGTGCCTTCTGCTCAATGCTCCCATTGACAGGAAGTTTGCAGTTTCTGGATTCGAAAACAAAAGTTTTAGTAGCCTTATCCACTTAATCAAATTTTCACCATGGCAGGAATTTTTTTTAGACTTTTGTCTCCATTTTCCACGATTCTTGTAAATTGAACACAGTGTGTTAGTTTCGATTCGAAACGAATTAACGGGATTCGACCCGTATTTGGAGAATATTTTTCTCAAATTTTGTGTGAATCGTTTTAGGACGGATTTTAAAGGCGAATTTCTTATTTTCAGGGAGAATTTTGGACATTTGAGAGTGAGTTGGTTTTTAATTGTGGTATCGCATTTTCTCAGCATCCTCCTTGAGGTGAAATAGATGGTGTAAGATTGACAAATACTCCAAAATACCAAAAGTAGTTGTTCAAGGATATCATGACCTTCTGTATCATAGAAAATTAATATTTTTAATTGTGTAAAGCTGAAAGAAACCATTGTTCACAATTCTCCGAAGTTTTTTTTCGGGAACTTGAGCCACTTAGACGCATAATAAATGGCGTCGCAATGGCGCCGCTTTGAAGTGTATTTAAGACAACAAAGTCCATTAGAATCAGCGCATGGGGCCAGCTAGGCGCACACTTAGAGGAGACAACAGTTGCAGTGTGCTTAATCGAGACTCGCTGATAAGAGTTTTTTTTCTGTTGTTGTTAGGCTGCGCCCGAACTCAATTTTATGCCATCAAACCGGACAATGAACCGAACCTTCTTGACTTATGACTTGTCGAACCTGAACCCGAAACGAACTTAGCTTTTTAGTAAATTGTTTAAAAACCCAATTGAGTCACTTTAATTAGAACGTATAACATAATTTCCTGTGCAATATTTAGTGAAAATGCGTTCATATTATGGTACATAAGGTAGAAGTCAGGAAGCCGTGCAAAAATTCGTAATGAAGAATAACAATACTGAATTTTTATATTTCCAGGAGTTGTGTTAGGCCGTCTTTCTTGCTGCAGTTAAACCATGTTTATCTGAGCTGTTCTCCTACGCATTTCGGCAGTTTTTGTTTTTGTTGCAACTTTGTTCATTCGACTGTTGATTTAATTATTAAATCTAAGTAAAGCCGAGAAATGTTAATAGAAAAGTTTTGGAAGTAAGCAATCCAGTTCGTAATATAAATAATATAAAACCAATTAAAAAATTCTAAAATCTAATAATATTCAAAAACATACAAAATATGCGCTTTAAAAGAACAGAAACAACCCAAATACCAAAATAATACTCTCAAGATTTCTGAATCTGTTTTTCATATTCCAGCTTTTCATTAACCAAAACACACAAACAGAATATTTGTGAGCAAAATAGTAAATCTAAAGCACATACATCATGTGTTAAAAACGCCAGGCACGGCTTCGATGCTGAAACTAAACAAAAATAGTTTCATTTATAGCAGCAAAACCCCGGTTTGAATGCTACTCTGTACTCAAACTATTGATTACTGTGTTAGAAGCGGGGAGGAAATCTCTCTCACTAACATTAGCAAAGCCAAGATTGGGGAACACAACACAGTCACAAAGGTACTGGCAGCCCGCACTGTTCTTATGTGTGCCGGATTTCGCTGTCAAGTCGTTTAGGAATTCCCAAACGATTATGGCGGCTCCGGCATGAAGTAAGAGTCGTTGGGGCCAGTATATGAGGCGCAGGTCACTGAAGATTTGGTAGAGGTACCAATGAAACAGCTAAATGACCACCTAGCCTCCTTTGTGGTGTGTTGTGTTCCTGCTTTTTGAAGTTATGTGCAAACATAACAAGACCTAGAATCAGCGTACCATTGATGGTTTGAAAATTAGTAAATATTTAAAATGTGCTGTGGACGGAACCACTATATGCAATAAAATTTGTTTTGGTACGACGAAATCCAAATTGAAAATGAGATTATCTCGACATGAGCCTAAACTAAAACGACGCGACCAGACCCCAATCCAAAAAACAGCCCTTGCAATCCATTTTACATTGAGCAGACACTCAACTGACTTTACGGCTGTGAGCATTCTGCAACAGGAACAACAAACGATTCACTTTGAAAATGTTGCATATCATAAACACACCCACACAACCACCACAAAAAAGGCTGGTTGTTCAAGCTAGCATAAGATGGCCTCTGCCTATTCGCAGAAAACAGGCAAAGACTGCTGATGATTGAAACGGGAGATTCATGAAATAGCTTTACAGTCGACCAGCCTGCTTTGCGGTGTGAGTGTGTCTTTATCACACAGACTGCACAAAGTTCTATGATTGATTTTCCATGAAGTTACTGAAACAATCACATAATTACACATTGCATTTGGGTAATCCCCAAAAGGGGAAGAGAGCTGCCTCTACTAATACAGAAGGGCCAAAAGGGGGAGCACACTCACATAAAGATTCTGTCACTTGGGGTCGTGTTTTACTTTTGAAACTCCCAAGCAAAGACTCTTGATGATTGAATCGGAAAATTCATGAAATATTGTAGTTATACAGCCTCCTTTGTGGTGTGCGTGTGTTATGAACAAACATAACTTATTGACGTGGATTCTGATAGATTTCTATAAAACTATCAAGGGAAAATTTGTATTTTGTAATGTGCCATCGTGCATCCTAAAACAATGCGCAGACTTGCTTGCCTACCCTATCCACATCTTGTTTTCCAAATCACTTGAACAGTTTAAGTTTCCATCTCCATGGAAAGAATCCTTCATTATTCCCTTACATAAAAAGGGTTCACGGTCTGACATTTCTAACTACAGGGGCATTGCGAAACTGTCTGCAATACCCAAACTCTTTGAGCAAATTATAACATCTCAGTTACAACATTCCTGTTCTCCTTTTATATCACCAAACCAGCGTGGATTCGTTAAAAACAGATCCATTACTACTAACCTACTAGAATTTACTTCTTCAGTGATTCATGGTTTCACCCAAGGTGAACAAACAGATGTTATTTTTACCGATTTTAGTAAGGCTGTCGACAGTGTCCCTCATTGTCTTCTGATTCTGAAATTGCGTCTGTTGGGATTTCCGCTGGGGCTTCTTAATTGGATAAAATCCTATCTCCAGTCTAGAACTCAGAAAGTTGTATTTAATAGTTGCACCTCTTATCCGTTATTTGTGACCTCTGGAGTTCCTCAGGGTAGCCATCTTGGACCTCTTCTCTTCGTGTTATTTATTATTGACCTGCCTAATGTAATTAAGCATTCTCGTGCACTAAAGTATGCAGATGACTAAAAAATATTTCTGAGCCGTAACTCGCCTAACGATTCAGCTTTGCTTTAGGTTGATTTGAATTCTATTTTTACGTGGTGCTCTTACAATTTGTTGCATTTAAACAGGGACAAATGTAAATCTATGACGTTTTATCGTAGAACCCCTCTTCTGATGAACAATTTATTGAATTCTTATCAACTTGATCGAGTTGAATCTTGGGTATTACCCTAGACCATAAACTTTCTTTTGGCACTCACATTGAACTTTCTGTGAACAAAGCTATGGGCTTGCTAGGTTTTATTAAACGTTGGTCTACGGAGTTCAATGACCCATACACGACCAAGCTCTTGTTTATATCCCTGGTGAGACCCATTTTGGAGTTAGGTTCGTGTATTTGGAACCCTCAGTCACTTACCCTGTGTAAACGCATCGAATCTGTCCAGAAACAGCTACTTTTGTTTGCTCTTCGCAACCTGGGTTGGGACCCACAGTTGAGACTTCCTCCTTTTATTTCCAGACTTAAGCTTTTAGACTTACCGTCACTTGAGCATAGACGAACTATGTTAGGTATAATGTTTTTAAACAAACTTATAAAGGGTAATAAATGGTACTTACTCGGGCGCGTGAACTTTAATGTCCCTTCAAGACAAACACGAAACTATATTCCCTTGAGGCTTCCTGTTGCTTCTTCTTTATATGCTTCTAACTGTCCATTTCGCATTCTGTGTAGGGATTACAATGGTATCTTTCCTCTTCTCAGTGGTAATCTTTCCGACGAAGGCTTTAGGTCTTTTATTCTTCTCACTCTTACACTTGCATTGCTTCTACAATAGTATTTTTTTGAAATTCCTTCCGATCATTAATGCTGCGAGCAGGGGCGTAGCTGGTCATACCGACAAACTAAATTACCCCCACCGGATCGGAAGGTTTTTTTTTATACACTTGAAAAGTGTATTATAATTTTGCCCAGAAGTTTGCAACGCATAGAAGGAATCATCTCCGACCACATAAAGTATATATATTCTTGATCAGCATGACGAGCTGAATCGATTAAGCTTTGTGCGTCCGTCTGTCCGTCCGTCCGTCTGTCCGTCTGTCCGTCTGTCTGTTTCTACGCGAACTAGTCCCTCAGTTTTGGAGCTATCGAGCTGAAACTTTGCACAGAGACTTCTTTTTACTGCACGCTGCTAATATGTCGGAATCGACCGGATCGGATGACTACTTCTTGTAGCTGCCATACAAATGTTCGCTCGGAAAATGGGTTTTAGTGAGAAAAATTGTTTTGTTCGCACTATTACCGCTCTCAAACACGGTCATGGGTAATATTGAATGTTTTTAAGCTGATCTGCGAAGTTTGAACGAAGTCGCTATCCGTTGAGACAAGCTTTTTCAAGTGTATCAGAACTTCGGCACAGACGAAGTTAGCTTTGCCTTTCTCGTTTTTATTTGCTCTTAATGTTTTCTACCCCTTTATTTTGTCTCTCTTTATATTCTATTATATTGTAGCTATGTCTTTTAGACGAAGCTACAATTAAAATAAATAAGAAAAAAAAAAAAAAAATAGAGGGAAGCTAGCTTCGGCTGTACCGAAGTTTATATACCCTTGGAGCATGATATATGCTGCCAGTTTGATATATGGCTATACGATATATTCATCAAAATAGTTTTTCTCACTAGAACTACATTTTGGACCGATCGTTCCTATGGCAGCTATATGCTATAGTCCTCCGATTTAAATCAAACTTTACAAAATGTATGGCAGCTATACTATATAGTTGTCCGATTTTTATAAATCTCAATGAAATTATGTGAAATTAGAGAAATCTTATAAATACGGGGGTTGGGAGCGATAGCATTAAAAACAAAAAAGTTTTTCTCACTAAGACTTTTTTTCAGACCTATCTTTTGTATGGCAGCTATACTATATAGATATCCGATTTTGATTAATCTCAGTGAAATTATGTGAAATCATAGAAAACTTTTAAATACGGGGGTTGGGAGCGATAGCATTGAAAACAAAAAAGTTTTTCTCACTAAGACTTTTTTTCAAACCTATCTTTTGTATGGCAGCTATACTATATAGTTGCCCGATTTGCATAAAACTTGCTGAAATTATGTGAAAGCATAGAAAACTTATAAATACGGGGGTTGGGAGCGATAGCATTGAAAACAAAAAGGTTTTTCTCACTAAAACTACTTTTTCAACCGATCGTTCCTATGGCAGCTATATGCTATAGTCATCCGATCCGGCCGGTTCCGACAAATGTGCAGCGTATTTATACCAAAAGACTTCGTGCAAAGTTTGGTTCAGATAGCTTTAAAACTGACGGAGGAGATAGCATAGAAACAGACGGACAGACGGACAGACGGGCGGACAGACGGACAGACGGACAGGGCTATATCAACTCAGCTCGTCATGCTGATCAAGAATATATATACTTTATGTGGTCGGAGATGTTTCCTTCTGTGCAATGCGCCCGGGCATGTAGAAAATGAGTTTTTACTTAGTACAAAATTCTACACACAAAATACACACGACCTTGAGCTGGCTAGCAACAATTTCTGAAATAAAATAAAGTTATTTTTAGAAAATGATTATTCACATAATAAACACATGACATATTCATGTACAGCAACGTTGGGTGCTAATATTGGCCCTAAACGTCTTCTCTGCAGACGTTCTTAAAACTACGATGTCAAAAACTAACTATACAATTTCGGTTCTGATTCAAAATCTTGAGTTTCAGAAATATTGGTTTTTGGATACCGATTCTCAAATAACATTTTAATCGGATTCATTACAGGTTCTTGTTTTAGTTTTAGTTAATTGCGCCAAAATGTGCCAGCTTTTAACATCTAGAGTTCGTTTTTTCTTTTCTTCATTATCCGGCTCGAAGGACCAAAATGAAAGTGGGTGCATTGACTTTCTCAAAGAAAATCTGTTTGGTTTACATGACCTCAGTATGTTTAATAAAGCATTTTGCTTCAATTGATTTGGCTGTATTAAGCCCTTTTCTAACCTAAGTAGCATTAAAATTCTGTCCATTTCCATCACCTCCAAAGCCCCCCTTAATAGCTCAACTGCCACTTGTGGTTTACGGCTATTTGAAATCGTTAAGATTTAGCTGTAAATGTGATCCCTGCAACTATCATCAAACATTTCCCTTAAGTTCTAAGTATACCCATTCCCAGCTTTGATTTGAAACCCCTGATAACCCTGTCATTTGCAAGTGTATGTGAAAAATAGTTGGTCAAACATAAATTGCCATGAGAAACGCTTTCGAGTGGCATAAAGTTGAGGTCGACTGGGTCCAATTTGACTGCGGAGAAGTGTGGAGGACGGAGTACACTTTGCCTCGGGTATTTTAGCTGGCAACATATTGAAACATATTACATGCAGTGCAGCGACAGAGAATGAGTTTGGTTTGGTTCCCGGTTTCCATTAATCGATAAACTTTATTATAATTTGTTATGCTAGCTGCATTGTGTGTGTGTGTGTTTTTGTTGTTTGCCATGTTCAGGATATTACACATACGCCATGTTGTAGTTGGCGAGTCTGTTTTTTTTCCACGTCTGGCTCAGCCTGTCTGTTACAGCATTTTTCCGATTTTTTTTTCCCCTTTTTGGCAATTTTCACAAAATGTCAGCGCATGTTTGCATAATATTTCACATTTTGGAGACAAAACTTTTGTTTTATCAGTTAATTAGAATTTTTGGCTACAGCTTTTCCATTTAAGTTTCGTGCGGAAATGTATGAAAATTATTGAAAATTTTTCACTTCCGTTTCGATTTAACTTTCGCTGGGACAAAAACGAGTATAAAGACTGGACATGCAAACAACGACTGGCCACGCTTCATGTTTCTGTTTTTCTCCACACACACACACACACAAGCTCATAAATTTAAAAAATGTAATATCCCTCTTACGGAAATGACAATTTATTGGTGGTTTTTACTATTCGCAATTTATTTTAACTCCGCAAGGAAATGCATTGCGGATGTAACGCCCAAAACGTAGCAAAAGTTACCAGCGAGCGGGAGACGAGCAGACAAACAAACAAATAAACACACACAGAGATGAACACATACAAACACGAGCGGGCCAGTGTAAATATAAAAATAAAATAAATATAAATATCGGCTGCAAAGTGGCCAGCAGTAGTAACAGTTACGGATATACATATGTATGTATCAACATAAAAAGGAATAATCCTTCAGTAAGACAACGACCAGTTGATATCTCTTAAAAGTTGAAAGATTAGTCTCCATTTAAATCAGGCAGTGCGGACAGCAATACATATGATAAACATTTTGATTTACGAAAGTTTCTCTTAACAGAGAAATCCAAATTTTATAGGAGAAGCTTTCACGGACCAAAAACGAAACGCAATCTCAAAGGATTTGTTAGAGAAATCTTCAAGAAAATGTAGAAAATGAATTCGTTATCGATAACCCATTGTATAAACACAAAATAGAGCACTGCGCAGATTCAATATACTCGGTCTGCCTTGGTTCAAAAACTAAAAGTTGTTCTGGCATATCGAACTGATATGGTCGCCTTCGATATCCTGATGTGGTGCGAATCTTCTATCGAAAGCTGACAAAAAATATAGGGAACGACTGAGTGGCCTTGGATTTTGTGTCTGTTTTAGCACTGTGGTTTGGTAGAAAAGACACTTCCTTTTGCGCTACCTTGTAG
This sequence comes from Lordiphosa stackelbergi, assembly GCA_018904235.1. Classification (NCBI taxonomy): domain Eukaryota; kingdom Metazoa; phylum Arthropoda; class Insecta; order Diptera; family Drosophilidae; genus Lordiphosa; species Lordiphosa stackelbergi. The sequence continues at coordinate 130,411 of JAEIFU010000330.1, read as the reverse complement.
CCATTGTGTCATGCTCGGTAACAATTTTCGGTGGGTCGGGTGCTGTTCAAAAGCAGTTAGATTTTAAAATTTTTCAGACAGAAAGGAAAGGTGATCTAACATCGAGCTGCAAAAATGTAATTTGATCTCGACGATGAATGGATCACGATAAGAAGGTTGACAAGCCCAGACTTGGAAGATACCTGATTCGTTGCTTAAGCCAAGAATGTAAACAAATTGTAGAATGAATGTCCCTTCAGTACGCTGCAATAGCACATGGGTGTTGAAACCAAACCCACCAGGAATGCATTTCAGTACTTACTTTTTGCAGGGCATGTACTAGGTAACCACTCGTCACCTCTTCGCTTTACATGTACAGGGTTGCCCATATTCGACGGACCCATCTGGCAACGCCATAACTTTTGACAGAGATGTCAGATCGCTTAATGACATACCGCGTTTGAAGCGTCAGTCCAAGCAGATTTTTACCATGGAACAATACACGCCACGCGAGCGCTCTGAAATAGTTGAAATTTACATTCAACAGAACAAGTCAATTGTGAAAACTCAACGTGCTTTTAAAAAATTAAAATTAAGCCCATTTCACATTGAATGGGACCGTAAATAAAGCAAAATTGCCGTATTTACGCCACTGAAAATCCTCAGGAGATTCAAGAAGTGCCTCTTCATGACGAAAAAGTCACAGTTTGGTGCGGCGTTAGTGCGAAAACGGTCATTGGGCCGTTTTTCTTCCAAAATGAAAATGGCCATGCTGTTACCATCAACCAGGAGCGTTATCGCGACATGATGACCAATTTTGTGATGCCAATTATTCGTCGAAAGCGTATGAGGCAGTTCTGGTTTCAACAAGACGGCGCTCCACCGCACACAAGTCGCATAACAATCGATTTTCTGAAGAAATTGTTTCCGGGCCGTTTGATGTCGAAAAGTGGTGATTTGGACTGGCCAACGCGTTCGCCCGATTTGACGCCGCCTGACTTCTTCTTGTGGGAATATTTGAAGTCAAAGGTTTACGTTAACAAGCCAAGGACCGTAGAAGAGCTCAAGGACAACATTCGTGAAGAAATAGCCGCTATTCCGGCCGAAATGTTGGCGAAATCGATGGAAAATGCTGCAAAAAGGGCACAATACGCCATCAACGCCAGAGGCGGCCATTTGAGAGATATCATATTCAAAAATTGATGTAAACAAATCTACTTGGAACAAATTAAATGATTAAGATTGCCAACCGCCAAATTTTTATTTTTTTCTTTGATTTTTTAAAAAAAACATGGGTCCGTCGAATATGGGCAACCCCTACTTACCTTTATTGGCTTCAGTTATAGTTTTAGGCATAAAGATTTTTTAATTCGCATTTTACTAACGACACTCACGGCTTACAAATATTTATTTTCGCAATAAATGCGCTCGACTTAGCAGCGTCCACAATAATTACTAAAGCATCAAAAAACAAGTGGGAAAGTCGGTCAAGCCCGAATATAATATACTCTGTGCATAGAGTAGGAGCTGAATGCAGTGCTGCTGCTGCGCTTATCACTAATCTCTCTCTCTCTCTCTCTCCATGGCTCTCTCTCTCTCTCTCTCTCTAACCTTGTGCGGCGTTGGTTGTGAAAGGGTGGGAGGGGGTGGCGGGGGGTTATTTACTTATTTGCTCATAACTTGACAACCGCTCATTCGATCTTTATCATTTCTTCGGCAAAGCGATACATATTGCTAATGACTAACTATCTCTAGAAAGTACGAATCATCTATCTACAAATCTGTGGAAGATGTAACTTTTTTCCAAATTGCGGGGGCGGTAGGGGGCGTGGCAAAAATTTAAAATAAACTTGATCTGCCTACAACTATAAGATGCATTTGTCCAATACATGTCAAACCTCTATCTCTTACCATCTCTGAGATCTGTTCGTTCATACGGACGGACATGGCTATATCGACTCGGCTGTTGATGCTGATCAATAATACATATACTTTATAGGGTCGGAAATGATTCCTTCTCCATGTTACATACTTTTGCTCAAACTTAATATACTCTATGTACTTTTAGTACAGAGTATAAAAACTGTCACAACGTCAACCGTTTTTCGGCAGCGATTAAGCATAACAGAAAAAGAAGTGGCAAAGTAGAAAGATCATAAGTGACCTGCCTGCAAATTATCAGTGTAATTTCGAGCACGCTCATAAACATTTTATATTCTGCATTTTTTCATTGCATCGCTTTTCGTACAACAGGCCCACAGCGCAAAAACAAAAACAACATTCGGCAGATCTTTGTCTACTTGACAGTATTTGTGTGAGTCGCGAAACGTCATTTACTTTGGGATTGACGTCGCTTTACCAAAAGAGTAAAGCCCCGTATCGTAGGAACTTACTGCAGTACTTACTTGTAAAGCGATAAGATAGCGATCGACACCAGTAAGTAGTTCACAGTACATATTAATAAAAAACGAGAGCGTAAGTTAGAGTCGGCTCTAACCGACTTCGATATACTCGTTACTCATGAAAAAACATGTTTAACAGTGTTCCCGCGTTCCTTAGTGTGACCATCCGAGAAGTATGCAACATTTTTTTAGGGTGGGAGGGGTGGTAGCGGGGGGCGTGGTTCACTTTTTTGCTTACAACTTGAGAACCGTTCATCCGATCTTTATCATTTCGATTCATTTTGCTAATTACTAACTATCTCTAGAAGGTACGAATCGTCTATCTTTAAAACTGTTGGAGATATAACGTTTTTTCCGAAATGCGTGGGCGGGAGGGCCAAAATTTGAAACAAACTTGATCTGCGTGCAGATAAAAGAAGCATTTGTCCCATACATGTCAAACCTCTATCTCTTACCATCTCTGAGATCTAGGTGTTCATACAGACAGACGGACGGACGGACAGACGGACAAGGCTAAATCGACTCGGCTGTTATATACTTTATATGGTCGGAAATGATTCCTTCTGTCTGTTACTTACATTTGCACGACTTTAGTATACCCATTTTACTATACTAGTAACGGGTATTAAAATTCGAAATTAGATGTCGTCATGCCCACCAAAACGTAATTTGCGGTTTTGCACAACAATTTTTTGTTATTTTTACAAACAATTTCAAAAATCGTCAAAAACGAAAAAATGGAAGAAAATGGTTTTTTAGAAACAAGATTTCCCAGTTATGGTTGACTTTTACTTAACTTTTATTTAAATGGTCCAAAAAACAGCGAAATTCATTAGATGACAATGCAGGAGATAGTATATAGATGGTGTAGACTAAATGGTCTAAAAATCGCAAAATTTTCAAAATATTCACAGGACCAAAGATTATTATCAAGATTAGATAAATGTTAATTGAAGACTCATTTAAAAAAGGGGTAGACCAAAAACCGCGAATCTCGTACATTTTTCTATGAATATTTACAAAAGACCACTCTTTGGTAAATAAGAGGAGTAGATGGAACAGCCGATGGATGGCAATATAGACCTGTAAATAGGATGTGTAGATCGAATTTTTCATATGACCAAAGATTATTATAAAGAACTGTAAAAAAATAGAGAAATTTTCAGAATTGTTAGAGTTTGCAAAATTTTATGAGTTTTGGGGATTATTAAGAACGGTCGAAAAATGCGCGAAATTTACAAAATTATTGTATGAGTTTTGACCAGAGGACGCAAAAATCGGTCCCCCGTTTGCCTGTGTCAGACAACAACCGGTCTTGCGCGATCACATTGAATAGAGGTCGCAAAGCAACCTTCTACTTCGGTCTTCGCGTTTTTTTGGTTGTGAGAGGAGAGAAACACATATTTTTCTCTTTTTTCTGTCAGTTCTATCTCGGGTCCTTTTGGCAAAATTCACGCATTCAAAAGGTCTTCTTCGTATGTATGCATTGGTGTGTACGCTGACTGCTTAGGCTCGGCTTACAATGTGAATGTGTGCGAAAAACAATATGCCTTCTCTCGTTCTCTCTCACGCTGACTCGGTCTCTGTTTTTGCTTAACTCTGGCGCTCTCTTGAGTCTGCAACCGAATGAAATGACATTTTTATAGTTCGGTCTTCGTGAAGACCGCATTTAATGACCGATTGACTGAATTGGGCCTGGTATAAGGTTGCTCTCAGACCGATCAAGTGCTGTGTGTTCAACCACAGACACCGAGCAGTAAGCGAAATTGCTGCTTAAATTCGGTTGAGGGAAGCTCGAGCGCGTTTTGTTTTTGTTTTTTTCGGTCAGTGACGTGAGCAGAGCAAACCGAACATTTGGTTGAGAGTTATTTACGGGCTATGGTTTTGACGGATAAAGATCTGTTGTAAAACCCACCGGAAACCAATTTTTTATTTTTACATTTGGGAATGCTAAAACCTACTTTTTTAAATTTGCCCTTTTAAGGACTGATCACATAAAACAAAAATTACATTCACATTTGTAGCTTAACGCACACTCAATGCAGCCATTGAGAAGCTAATCAACTACTGCTAAAACTTGGATCTCTCCCTTTAGAATTCCTTTTTACGTTCTCATTAAATTTCTTAATTTCCGACAATGCCTTGTCCAAGCATACCCCTAATAGCATACAAGGTACTCCTCATAGCACTATAACAAGCCCAGCTGCATTCCCTGCTCTGGGGGCCAGGGACTGAGATTGAAAATCCGTTAAGTCATCGCCACAGCTAACCGCTGTGGCCATCGCCGTGCCTGGCCCTTCGTACGATTTTTTTTCTGTTGCTTTTTGCTCTCGGATTTTTTTTTTTGGTTTCACTCTGCTGTGCGCCTGTCAATGTCCTTGTTTGTATTGTTGCTTTGGTCGCTGACGCTCGTCTATGGCAGGGCCAGTTGCCTCGCACAAATCCTATGACAAATAAACGCTTCTCCTGCAATTTGTACGCGCAGTTGTAACTTTGCTTTTAATTTAAGCCAACTGCAAAGCTTTTTGTCATACTTAAGGGAATTGACAAGGCGACAGAGGGGGGCAGATTGAATGTCTGAGCAGTGTCTGGTGAAGCCTGCAAATGTCAACATAACAAAACAAGAAGTGCACGCAGAAAAAAATAGGGAAACATGTGCAAAACAACAATTTCTATATTTTTCTTTAAGTGTGTGGACTCAATTTTCCCCCCTTTTTTTTATATCCTTTTCCATCAGCCGTTTGCATATTTACTCAACTAAATTGCATTTTCCAATTGACTTGGAATTTTGCATATGGGCCAAGAGGATTGCCAGTTCTAGGAGGAGTGGCCACAGTGAATTCGATTAATTAGAAGATGAGCAAATTGAATTAGAATAACTTAAATTAGGTAAACACACACACACACACACCCATAGAGAGATTAAATGGCGAAGGGCATGCAAATGCTATTGACAAATTCGTATCAAAAAAACAAACAAACAAACCAGAAAACGAATATTTTTCAAATCCAATTTGCAATGGCAAATGCTTAGACGCAGTGGGAATTAATTAAGTGCATTAAAACTTATTGAACTGCATGATGGGTGGGGGGAAAGCACTTGCCAGTTGGATGCAAATTATTTAACTAGCGCAGGGAGATCTCTCTCGTCTCTGCACCGTTCGCTTGGCTGGCTCCAGTCAAATGCTAAATGCCGCCACAGTGGCAGAAGGCAGGAGCTTCGCTCACTCACTCACTCACTCACGTATTCCGCGAACGTGCTGGGGGTCCACCATGGGGACCAGGGATACACCACACACACACACACACACACACAAATGCAACTCTTTGGAATGCGTGATGGAAAAGTTGCTGCTGGCGCGCGTGATTCCAATCGAGTTATTACAGAAATTAATCATGTTGAACATGCATGGGAATTGCACACACATGCATATTCATGCACACACACACACACACACACATTTATATTGTATGCATGTATGCAGCATCAGCATTTGCATACATACTCGTTTGTATAAAAAATGACCCGAACCTGGCACCAGGAGAGCCACAGAGCATAAGGCAGCACCAGCATAACGACCAAAGATTATCAGTGTAAGCATTCTTTGAGTGAGTGATTAAAATGCGTCCATGAAAAATGCAAAAAATTCTGCGAAACTGTGTTGAAAAATTATCATAGCCAGGGGAAATGGGAACGACCACCAATGTCACAGCAAGCGGAGATCTGCAAGCATTTTTAAATGGTATTTTAGGTAAAAGAGTTGTGCACGAAAGAGAGCCAAATAGATGGGTTCTTATTATGAAACAAAGAGATGAGTAACATTTAAAACAAATTTTTGAAGATTAAGAACCTGGAGTCGGAAATCTTATACCTATACAGCAGAGAGCCCGACGCTCAAATGCACAATGAGGCAGCGCTGCCTCGTGTGCATTCTCGCGAGCGCATTCTATACAGTGAAAGAATGGTTCTTAACCAAAAGAACCAAAAGATTGCCGAGGTGCTGAAGAGACTACGAGAGGTTTTGGTTTAGCCTGGCTATAAGCTGGTAAAGAAGCAGCACACCAAGGCGGCTTCCGTAATTCTTTACTAATTTTTCTTGCAACCACTTTAGCATATAGCCCAAAGACCCTTCTACCTCAGTGCAATAAGTATATGTGCAAATATGTTTTCGTTTCTCTCTTCGTCAATAGTAACAGAACATATGTTCTAGGTATGCAAAAGTCTTTTGTTGTTATCTATTTTTAGAATGCTTTTGCATAATTCTTCTTTGGTCATCATTCTTAGTACCGTTATCACACATTTGAGTGGCGAGATTTGATTTTCTTAGGAAATAAGTTTATGTGCAAAAACCAATTAGTGTGCATTTAATGGTCGGCGTGCAACAAATTGGATGTGTTTTGATAAAAAATGAAAAGTTGAGAGTAAATTAAGTAGTTGTTGCAGAAACACAAAAAAAATTTTTTTAATTTTCCTAAGAATGCCGCGTGGAACACATTTATCAGCTGAGGAACGCGGACGAATCCAAGGATTGAACGAAGGTGGGGCTACCATCACTGAAATAGCTTCCAGAGTGTCTCGACACAGAAATACGATAGCTAATTTCTTAAAAATCCAAGCTCCTATGGTCAGATTAAATGCAGTGGCAGACCGAGCCACATCGACGATAGGTGCAAGCGTGAGATTAAGCGCCTGGCTGTAAACAATCAAATGTCTTGTACGGGCATTAAACGTCATTTAGAGCTCAATGTCGGTAGAAGACGGATCCATCAAATTTTAACTGAAAATTGTAACCTTAAACATAGTTCCCGGGTGGCTGTACCGATGCTATTGCCACGCCATCTTAAGGCTCGTTTGGCGTTTGCTGACAGGTACAAATTTTGGACCGAAGAATTCCGAAACGTTATTTTTCGGATGAAAAAAAGTTTAATCTTGATGGTCCTGATGGCTGTCATAAGTATTGGCGTGACTTAAGAAAACCAAGAGAAACTCGCCATAAGAGGAATCACGGCGGTGGATCACTGATGATTTGGGCCTGTTTCGGATATGCAGGAAAGTCTCGGCTATGTTTTATTCCAATAAGAACAAACTCAGAAATCTATATTCAATTGCTGGAGAGTGAATTAATAGATTTTGCAGACGCTCTTTACGAAGATAGATGGATTTTTCAACAGGACAACGCTCCAATCCACACATCAAAAGCCACAAAGGCTTATTTTTCTTCAAGAAAATACCTGTACTGGAGTGGCCGGCTATCAGTCCTGACTTGAACCCAATTGAGGACCTCTGGGGTATCCTCTCAACCAGGATTTATAAAGGTGGGAGGCAGTTCGACTCAATTAAGCATTTTAAGTACGCTTTGCTTGCAGAATGGGAGTTAATAAGCAATAAAACTCTCCAAAATCTGGCAGATTCCATGCCAAACCGCCTTGCAAAAGTCTTAGAGGCAAAAGGAAAGCACATTAACTATTAAAGTTGATCAAAAGTTTGAACTTAATACAAAATTTTAAGAATTATATAAAATGCACATATACTTATTTCCTAAGAATGAAATACATTCGTTAAATAATAATTTTTTTTGTTAATAAATATTGAAGTACTGTAAGGCAGTTCTTAGTTACTGTCTCTAGAACTATATGTAAAAAATATACTTGCCTTGAATCGTTTGGTTTAAAACAAGGTTTTTCCAAAAATGTTAATGCACATATACTTATTGCACTGAGGTACAAGAGGTTTTGGTTTAATGAATAAAAACAACACCAAAACGACAACCCAAATTCGTTACTAATTTTTATTTAAAAAATTTCTAAAAAACCCTAAAGCCCATAAAAAAATAAAATTTTTTTTCAAAAATTTTATCATTTAAAACAAACCACAAAAAAGTTAACCAAGAAAAATTAAATTAAAATTAATAACATAACAACTAGGTTGATACACAAAATGTTTATAGGAAATAATGGGTTATTTGCAAACCTGATCTTCTTAAGTTCTGATGTTCAGTGTTGTTTGAAGACGGTCCTCGATGTGGGCCCGAAATATATTGGGAAACAAAAATCGAAAAACTACCGTCTTATCATTCCTTGGATGGGACCTTGAGCCAGCAAAAACAAACATTTGGTGTATAGGAAATATTAGAAGACTACGTGATCTTACCTCCCGATAATGATATTACAATTTTATGAATTGGGATACGAATGGACCAAATGAATTTCGTACTCACAATAATCTCCGTTTTAAGCCAGTTGTGACTTTATGATTTGCCAAATTAAACAATACAAAGAAGGCTGGACTTCACAAAAGTCTGAGTAATTTCTGATATTTTCATTGGGATCGGATAATAAATAGCGGAGTTGGTTGCACACTTTTACCAAGGAATCTTTAAGGATTCCCTACCTAAAAATCCCTACGGACTCCCTCCCAAAGAATCCCTAAGGATTGCCTCTCAAGGACTCCTATCGAGGAACTAATCAAATACCTCACATTTAAAAATATTAATAAAAAAAACCCGTGAAATGGCTTAATCTAATTTATATTTGCGGGGTGTCTACTAGAGACCTGCACGAGGAATTAAAATAGTAAGCGAGTAATACTCGCCGAGTATGATTACGAACGAGTACGACTGTCAAATTGGCAACTTGGCACTGTAGAATCTCTTGATCGAATCATATACGGATCCAACTGTACAAGCCGTCATGCTACATATCCATATGCTCAATAGGGTGTCCCAAAAAAATTTTTTTTATATTTTCACGGGTGCACCGGCATTTTCTGAAAGCTTATGGAGTAAAGTATTTTTTAGATTTTTTTCAGATTTTTCGAAAGACGTTTAGAGGTCGCACAAATCGAGTTTCCCCCCAAAAATGGGGTTTTCCGTATTGATTTCGATTTTTACTTATGACATGGTAAATAAGCACAATTTTCTTAGTTTTTAAATCAACATTTTATAGAAAAAATGTCCCAATTTTACGTTTATGAGCATAAACCATGAGTTTTGGCTTTGCATTTGCTTGTTTAGGCACCATATATTACATTTTTTTGTAAATTTTTCATAAATTTTGTAAAAAACGCAATATAACTTGTAAAATGTCTATGAAATTGGAAAAACTAATGATGCAGTTTAAAAAAATGGTTAAATTTTTAATAAACTGAAACTAAGAAATTCAAATTTGCTCTTACCGTTCCAGAGTTATACTCATTTAAAACTTTGTACCCATTTCATGAAATTAATAAAATTAAAAGATGTTTGCCAGTTGTGCATCGGATTTGCTTTAAACTTTAAATTATGATATTTTTTCCATTTACTGTTTATTTTTCCTGCTTAGTTGGTTAGTCTAATATTCCTGCTATTTTTTTCTTTGCGGAGAATTCATGCAACATAGTACAAACACTAAAAAACCCCGACATAAGACCGTTTAATTATGACAAAAAGGGACCTCTGTACGCATCGCCTCATACCCAGTTTTTCTAATGAAGCCTCATTTCTGTGTTTTACGGGTACTTTTGTACTTGCAACACACAACGACAACAATTTTAACTTAGATTTTAATGCTTTAAGATAAAATTCTCTAAAATTCAGCAAATGCAGACAAGGTCATTGGGAACGAAATATAAAACATTTAATTCAATCGTGCAATCGATTAAGGTAGCTCCCGAAGAAGGTAATCCTCCATTTTTGAAAATCTTTAAAAGCACACGGTAGATTTTCATTAAAATCGTTTCTTATTATGGTATAAAGAGCTATTACATAACCAAAAGAATGGTACTCGACAGCCAAAAAACCGCGAGTTGGAGTACCATTCTTAGACACACCCACAAAATCAAATCATATAGGCAATAAACCGGATCTAATAATATACAGATCTGCCTTTTTCGTTTTGCCTACGAAGACTTGGTTCGCGGTTTATAGGCAAAATTGTACCAGCAACATTTGCAAAATTAAGGGTAAAACAAGCTTCACCAAAATTAGGAAATGAATTTTATTAGTAAAGTCTTCATAAGCACCAGAAAAACAGATCATACTTTAGTTCAGGGCATCTTGGCGTACCACGGTTTGTCCATCAAAGCCGATTTTTATTAAAATTTTTTTTTTTCTTGGTGGCAATGATGAATTTTACTCATATGATTTATTGCATAATTTTTCGGAAGCTTGTAATACCCAAATGGTAAATGTTGTTCAGACGAAATTGCTAATACAAAATTTTCTATAAAACGCGAAAGCATCCGTGGTGAATCTGAAAACACAGCTCGAAAAAAATATCAAAAATCAAAGTTTAAAGCAAATCCGATGCACAACTGGCAAACATCTTTTAATATTATTAATTTCATAAAATGGGTACAAAGCTTTAAATGAGTATAACTCTGGAGCGGTAAGTGCAAATTTGAATTTCTTTGTTTAAGATTTTTAAAAATTTAACCATCTTTTAAACTGCATCATTCGTTTTTTCAATTTTCATAGAAATTTTAAAAGTTATAATGCGTTTTTTACAAAATTTATGAAAAATTTACGAAAAAATGTAATATATGATGCCTAAAAACTAAGAAAATTGTGCTTATTTACCATGTCATAAGTAAAAATCGAAATCAATACGAAAACCCCATTTTCGGGTGGAAACTCGATTTGTGCGACCTCTAAACGTCTTTCGAAAAATCTGTCCAAATGCCAAAAATTTTGGCAGAAATTCAATTTTTTTTTAAGAGTTATGCAAAAACAATATTTTTTTCCAATAGAGTATTATCTAGGGCAGTTAAAAATCATATTGGTACAATTAAATTTGAAGCACTGCGAATTTAGGCAGCCCTGGAAGTCAGCTGTTCGTTTACACAAACTTTGACTTTGTTTGCCTTGCACATAAAAGCATATTTCAAATCAGTATATAATAAAATCTACGTCGAATATTGAAGTAAATCAAAATGGAAAACAAAGTTAAGGGTATGTATATTATAAGTGTTATCATGCATTCCTTGTTTTACGTGATTTGTCTTTGTTTATATGTGTTTTTGTAAAGTGATGTTTTTAGCAATTCTAACCTTAAACTTGTTGTGTTCCGTGGAATAAAAGTATGTTGGATTGACGTGGATTGACGGAACTTTAAACGCTATATTATTCTTCAATATGTACATAATACGAGGATATTAATCTTTTTTGCCCCTTTTTGCCCCTTTTGCAAAAAATCGACTTTGTTCAGACAACATTTATTTGAGTCGAGGCGAAATGCTTAAGTTTTGGCTTGCAAATGGTCGCCAAACCGAAACCTTAACTAATTTTGTGCTGCAGAAAAGTAGCAGGAAACACACAAAAACCAAGGAGGAGTCGATAAAAAAGAAAACAACAATTTTTTTGACTATGTTAATGTTTATTAAAGCAAATGCTATCGGATGGTCTCAAGATTTAAAATGCAGCATCAAAGTTGGCTTGCATCTCGATTGCAAATACAATTTCAACCAGGTGACTTTGCTTAAGAATTCTTTGAAAATGTAGGACGCCCACGATTATGCAATGAAGGGAGCTCTCGCTTAAAGCGTAGATTAGCTGCCACGGTTTCAGCAGATCATGGTGAAAATGAAAATCTTCTTATCCATGTAGCAGCAGTGGCTGCAAAAAAGGCGCATTAAAAAAAGAAGGTAAATGTGTTTGGGCGGTCGGGGCGGGTGCGGAGGGGCCTGAGGGGGTTGGGGTGATTTACCAGATTGTTTATTAAAAAAATTATATTTACATTTAAGATTTATGGGAGGTATTTTAGAATTTATTGTATTCAAAGACATTGGCATATATGGGGCGGCAGAGAGGGCGTGGTCCGATCGGTCTAAATTTTTTCTCAGGCTTCACATATGCTATGACCATAAAGTGTACCAAGTTTCAGGTCTGTAACTACATTTTTCTAATTTCTGCCAAAATTTTTGACATTTGGACCAGTGGGAAGGATGTGGTGGTAGACTGGGGAGAACCCAAGAAAAATGTGGTGACACAAATGACGATCTAATAGACAAATTATGTGACAAAGTTAAAATCGTCTCACAGGGACATAAAAATACAATTTTTAACCTAAATAATATTTTTAAACAATTAGTTATAAAATTAATTGAAAGAAACTGAACCTATTTGAAAAATTGAAAGGTATATAGCTATAAAAGTGTACGGTGGTTTACTTTGGTTAATGGTATTTTGGAATAGGGGGAAAGGAAAATCAAGGCTGAAAACTTAGATTTGGTTTTATTTTCACACACACAAACAAAACAAAACACAATATTATAACATTTTTTTGTACAAACAAACACAGTAATAAACAAATTATATACTATATACTTTTTTAATTAATTTTTATATTGGAAAAGGATCCTCTTGGAAATTGGAAATGAAAGTCTAAATTAAAAATACAAAATTAAAATGGTTAGTTTAACCATTAAGCTAAACAAGTAAGAGTGTTGCGGTCTAGTGCCCCTACTGCAAAATACCCTGTTCCAAGTAATGTGGTTCCTATAGCTTAGAACTCCTTTTATTTTAAAATTTATTTGAATAAATGGGGAGGCGCACTTTCTTATCTTCGGTGTTTTTGCTCGGATCTTATACATAGTGGTATACAGAATAGACAGATATTGGGCCTTACTGAATATATATATAAGGTCACTAGGTTAAAGCTTAAAAATTGTTGATCTAACAGTTTTTCGCGGTTAGAAAAATGAGGAGGAGGAATTTGCCAAATCTGGAGCAAACTTGATCTGGGTACAGTATACACCTACATACATGCAAAAATATGTGACTTTATCTCTAATAGTCTGTGAATGTTACATTTTACAGAAATATATTTTTGGGGGAGGGAGAAATTTTTCAAATCTGAAACAAACTCGATATGGGTACAGTACACACCTACATAAATGCCAAAAATTGTGGCTCATCTGTTACAGTCTCTGAGATCGACGCGTTCATATAGGCAGAAAGACGGATAGACGGACATGGCTAAATCGACTCAAGAATATATATACTTTATGGGGTCGGAGGTGCTTCCTTCTGGCTATTACATACATCTGCACAACTTCTCGATCCTCTTTTTCGCATTTTTAATGAGAACAGGGTATAAAAATGCGTAATACAATTGTATATCAATCGGATAACCCATCAATTCGACGTTTGGGCCAATTGAAAAGGCGCTTGTGTGTCGTGATGTATGAGAGCTCACATTGTCATGGTGAATGATTCGTCTTCGGCGGGTGGTTTGGCAAAATTCTCCTCAAACTTTGGTCAAAAAATAGTCATGTATCACTCAGAATTGACCGTACAGCGTTGGTCAAGAGGAACAGTGGCCACATGATCCATTCTGCAACCATTTGCTTCGCAGTTTTTCGTGCGCGAACAACTTTTGTGGGATTTGGCTTGTCTGGGAACACCTATACGGACGATAGATGTCTCATCTATCCATGAGAAGGCACCTGTGACAATCTTAGAAACGTATTTTAAAGCATTGCAATTGTATTTTTTCATACTATTTGAAGATGTTAAATAGCGACTCACACGGACAACAATTTACAGCTAACATCTTCAGTCGCCGAAGTTAATTTACAAACTGCTAAAAAAAAGATAAAATAAATTTTTTAGAACAATTGATGGTTGTCTAATCAGTTGCTTAAAAACAGCAACATGTAATTCAGTTTCAATGTAAGACAGTAAGGCATTATATGCAGAGATCGAATATGAAGATTAGCAGCTGACCATGAGAGGCATGAATTCGCATGCACCAAAATGCGATTGGATGTTTGTAAGTGGAAGTAAAATGTGACTTTTATATGTGCAATTCGTTAACAATCTTATATATTATCCTTTTATGTTTTAGACCTACTTCTTACTTCTACTTAGTAGTTGCCAATTTCACTGCAGGGGTAACTAGAGAAAACGATCAAATGCAAAATATCTCAAAATGAGACTTACCCTATTCTACAGCATCCAAACAAGGAGTCCCACCTTAGGAATTAGCAAGTATCAACCTCCAAAAAGTTAAGTAGGTGCTCATTTTTAAGTAGTATAACACCTCCTCCAAGACTCCCCATTTTATTTAAAGTTATTTTATTTTCTTAATATCAAATGTACAACGATTTAAATCTACTGCAGATTTCGTGGTTAAAAATTTGATCAGGCTTACGTGTCGTATGAGTAATTTTGTGCGAAACTTACATTTTCTTTTTCCTAAAACCTACTTAGATTACCAAACTCTCTCGCATTTGGATGTTTTAATTAATCTTCTGCAGCTGCATCTGTTCATCCATTTCCCACAGCCGTAACCATGTGTTAAGCTTTAAGCGATGCCAACCTGTATGAGGGCAAGTGTACACGTAATTTGCATTGATTTATGACTCCAACAGAGAACACAGAACAGAACCGAAATGCAATTCACCAACTTGAATATCGATGCAACAATGAAACGATGTCAAGGTGGGCCACAGTCCACCCCGGAGGAGAACAACAAGCGGATGGCGACGTGAACTGGCACTGTTAATGTGTCTACGGCTTTGTTCCTTTGGCTCGGAGCACGCACGTACATTCAATTAAACGCCCTTGAGTGGCCCCCGGCCACGCCCCATTCTCAGTGCGTATGTGTGAGTGCAGGAGTCAGTTTATTGGCATGCCAGTGCCAGGCGACAGTGCCCGGAGAGGCAATGAGCTAAAGATAAATAGCAAACCGTATAAAGCAAACGCACTATGTGTATGCCCATGGCAGCCAAAAGTGTCTCCGCAGCATGCAGCAGGGAAGGCGCATCTGGGCGTGGCACTGGACGCGTGCCTCTGTGTGTGTGTGTGTGATGTGAAAGCCCGTGCAACGGTAAACAAGCACGCAACAGAGTCTGCAAGCTGGAACTCCACTCTGCAGCTCCTTTGACGCTAGTCTCTGTGTGTGTGTGTGTGTGTGCTGCTTGCTTTCGGGCGTTGATTTCACCAAAAACTGCCAAACGCTTGTCTTTTGATCCCTTTCGCTATTTCCCTCGCCCGGCAAACGCAATTTCAATTAAATTTTAAATATTTATGCACCAAAACTGCACAGACCTCCCCCTCCCACCACCGAAAATTGGTGCATATGCTCCAACTGCTGTCCATATGGCTGATTGCCGCAAAAACAATTGCAACAGCAGCAACAATATGTCCAGCTTAATCCTTTTTTCTCTCGCTTTGTGTTTTGCTCTCGGTCCAATTTCAATGTGCGAGAGTTAACAGCCGGTTGCTAAATCTACTGATCGGAATTTGCAGCTTATTGCAGCCCAATTTTAATGTGAACATTTGTACATGGAATTCGTTTTTAAATAACCAAACAAAAAAGGTTATAAATTTTAATAATTCATGGAATATTTTGAAATAATTTCTTTTTTCCACGATTAAAACAGAGATTACAACCGTAACCTTTAAATTTGTAACCGAAACCGAAAATAAATTGTTTTTGATAACCTTAGCCCTTTAACCTTTATTAACATAACCGAAACAGAAATAAATATAATTTCGGGTTTTCCTCTGGTAGTTAAAATTTCGACATGAGCATGGTACATTGTAACTGGCTTCTTATCTATTAAGTTCCACAGCACTGCTAATATGCACAAAGAGAGCGAACGGGATAGAGGCAATGCAGCTAGCCAAAATCTTTACCTTCGTCGTCTTTTTTATATATTTTTTATTACATTGCCAATTTGTTTGTATGAATACGTAAATATTCACGCATATTGTTGTTAATTGCGCGATCGCCTTTATCAAGGTGTAAATAAAAAGAAAGACATAAACATACATTTTTATATATGTGTGAGAAAAAAATGTTGCTGGCCATCATTTGTGTAAATTACGACGTCATCTTGACAAGCTGCGCCGGTAACTTGACAAGTTGCGCTGTGATTGGATGTTAGAGAAAAATCAACAATTTTTATTTGCGGTTTGTTTCTTGATAAGTCTGCAGGTGGAAATTAGTGTCCCTCAAACATTTTTCATAAGCGCAATGCCTCGATCAAAAACAAGCATTTTCCGAGAATCGTTTTCTTATTGTTTGTAATTGTTCAACTTAAAGATGACTGCGTTTTTCACACTGGATGGCAGACCATTTTTAGTTGTAAATGACATTGGCTTGCGGAAAATCTAAAACCCATTTCTACTGAAACTATTTTTTGGTGTATTCCCAAAAATCGAATTCTAAAATTTTTCTTATCTCCGTTTTTTAAATAATTTTTTTTTCGGTAGGTGCACTTATATATTAATACTTATCTCCGTTCATTATTGTCAGATGGAGTCAAGAAAGACATATGGGTAATAATTTCTGAAGTGGGCAACTTTTTTTTTTATAGTCTCCAAACATTTTCATTTTTTTTACATGCTTTAGCCGCAGTTTTCACGATTTTTAATAGTTTTTTTAGAATTTTCCATTGTGGGATTCAGAGATATAGCGATTGTTTTTTTTTTTTTTTGTTAAACTTGCTTATTGCTAAATATTTGATGGGTCTAAAAATAATTAAAAACTTTCAAAAAATATTATGTTTCCTTTACTTTGTGATAAAAATATTTGCGAGGGTTGAACTGGTGGAAAAAAACGCCGAAACTTAAGAAAAAAAATTAAATCGCGATTTCTAAAAAAACGGCTATTTTGAGATTTTTCAAAAAAATTAGGAGTAATCCTTTTGATATTCTTAGTTCTCTAAAAAAGGTTTCATGATGGGACAGCCATAACTTTCCGCGAAACTCACCTCCAAAGAATCAAATTTTACTAAAATCATAGTAGGCTATAAATTAAAATTATAATTGAGTGTGTGAGTACGTATATGAACTTAGTGAATTTAGTCTGAACAAAAAAATTATGGATTTTACATCTCGATGCTGCAATCCCCTGAAGGAGGCTTATCACAGAAAAACTGGTGTCCGAGCGGTGTCTTCTTTCCTTATAGGAAAATTCCCCAGTTTGGCAGGGACAAAAATGTGCGATTCCTGTAGAAAAAAATATCGAAAATGGCGCCGACCGATCTTCAGCCGTTCTTTCCAAATGAATTGACAAATACTGCTGATTTAATAACATTGATACTGCATCGTGCTCCAGTGACACCGAATGTGAATCATCCGATTACCTTTATTCATCAAAGAGGCGAAAAACCGACAATGACTTTTATGCTGAAGCAGGTCGTCAAATGCTATCTCAACTAAAGGAGAAGTTCCATTCACCAGACGTGACAAAATCAGAGCAAATTCGCATTTTAACCATTGTTCCTAAAAGTTGGAGTGTGAACGCCACAGCTGAATTTTTTGGTACATCTCGCCGAAAATCACAGCGTGCCAAGAATTTGATTTCTGAAAGAAGAATATTTACATCGCCTAATCCGAAGCACGGCAAAAAATTGGAACAAAATTTGTCTAACCTCATATCAGAGTTTTATGAGAATGATGCAAACAGTAGAGAGTTGGCTGGGAAAAGGATTACGTGTCGGTGGAACAACCAGATGGTTCGCGAAAACAAATTTAAAAAAAGGTTTGTCTACTGCAATCTAAATGAACTTTATCAGTCGTTTGAAACAAAGCATCCTGATTTCAAGGTCAGTTTTTCATCATTCGCAAAATTACGGCGAAAGCATTGCATTCTCGCTGGAGCGAATGGAACTCACACAGTATGTGTTTGCGTTCACCATGAAAATGTGAGACTGATGATAGAGTCAGTTGACTTCAAAAAACTCACAATTAAGAGTAATCATCATTTATCAAAAGCAAAGGATTTTATAAACTTGACAATTTGCGTTAATCCTCGCCCCACATGTTATCTTAATGAATGCCAGAAATGTCCCGGCGTTAAACCACTTGCGGACCACCTTCACGAAATTTTTGATGAAAACGAAGTTGATCAAAATGAATTCTATAACTAGACGGAAACTGACAGCGAAAATGAAATTCAATGTGATATCGATACAGCTGACCAAATTTTGTGTCCAGAGGCGCTATTTGATTGGGCCAAAAAGAATATGGAGAAAACTGAGGTATTTTTTGGCTCTAAGGCTGAAATAATGAAAGTGGCAGAGGAGTTGACTGTCCGCTTCAACCATGCGAAAACGGTACCAAGTACTCACAAATACCACAGCGTCATTCCCATCGACAATGACCATCTCATGTTTAAGAACTATTCTTTCGCTGATGACTTCGATGTGTTTCCAAAAAGAAAGAACATGCCGAATAAAAATGCTTAATTTTATACTACTATTGTTTAAAGCCTACTATGATTTTAGTAAAATTTGATTCTTTGGAGGTGGAGTTTCGCAAAAAAATTATGGCTGTCCCATCATGAAACCTTTTTAGAGAACTAAGAATATCAAGAGGATTACACCTAATTTTTTTGAAAATCTCAAAATGGCCGTTTTTAGAAATCGCGATTTAATTTTTTCTTAAGTTTCGGCGTTTTTTTCCACCAATTCAACCGTCGCAAATATTTTTATTACAAAGTAATGGAAACATAATATTTTTTGAAAGTTTTTATTTATTTTTAGACCCAAATATTTAGCAATAAGCAAGTTTAATAAAAAAAAAATCGCTATCCTCTCTCTGCATCCCACAATGGAGGAATTCTAAAAAAGCTATTAAAAATCGTGGAAAACTGCGGCTAAAGCCTGTCAAAAAAAATGTTTGGAAATTTTGGTGACTATGAAAAAAAAGTTGCCCACTTCAGACAAATGCGTAAAATATTGTTTTTAAATCGGTTTCGTAGTTTGAATACAATAACCAAAAGTATTTCAAAAAAATTGATTTTTTGCTCAGAAATGCAAGAAATTTAATTTTTAAACGCCAGGGGAAAATATCGTAAAATAGAAAAATCAGCCAAAGACATAAATAGGCAGTTATAGCTAAAAAACCACACTTTTTTGCTCAAATGAAATCCACCTAGATTTCCACAATAGGTGGTTTTTGTGCAATCTGTTGTCTCATGTAGATTGGTTTTTATTTTTTTGTGCTATCGGTCACACAGGGGCTGGATGGAAGGCACTAAAAGTGAGTTGGCAGCGCCTTGCCACTCGCTGAAAAATTGTTATGTTCAGGGCTGCAAACCGGTTCGGAGTTGAACCGCTCCGAAGTCGGAGATTCCGGAATTTTCGGGAAGTCCGAATCGAACCTGAACTGGAGCAAAACAATCAATTTTTTTTCCCGAACCCGAACCTGAACCGGAGCAAAAACAAGTTGAAAAGGGTTCGGTTCAAAAATATGTTCTGTTACATTTTTTTCAAGCTGTATAAATGTCCTATTGCCATTTCCAATATTTTTTAAGCATTGGAACTCTCAGAGAAACATTTTTGCTATATTTTATAATATTCAAAAGGAACTAATAAGTAAAAGCTTTAAAAATTATAAATAAAAGAATTCATGATTCTTTACCATGTTTATCTTCTAATAAAGATGAAAAGCAATCTTTAAGCTTTAAAATTTTGGAAATCGATCTACATATGCAAAGAAATTAAAAACGTAGCAATTCTTGTATTACGTGTTCCTTCCACACAAGTATCAGTTTAGCGCACTTTTTCTACTCATATATTTGTTGTAGTAAAAATGAAAGATGGCTGTAAGACACACTTATGCTTAATTTATACAGTGCGTTAACTGAGGGGCGAGAATTTGCCGGAGTGAACCCCTGTCAATTTTTATGAGGTTTGCAGCCCTGGTTATATTTATTGCGCGCCAATTTTAAAAAATAAAGCATGCATTCCACAGAGGAGGATACGGTCTAAAGCTAAGTTCACACAGGTAAATAACTTGGACAAATTTTTATGAAAATTTGGCCATATAGGCCAAATAGTGGATCTTTCCGGCTATATTTGATCATTTTATTTGCGTAAAAAACTATAGTTTTAGTTTTAAATCCTAAAAAATCGTTAATCATTGCTATTTTAATTAAAATTTGCTCAAAATGTTTGCCAGTGTGAACTTAGCTTTAGCAATGATCTAGGGGAACTAACTAGAATCTTAATAGTATTCGGATCTGTCTCTTCGGCAATGTCTCCAGGTGTCTTGCCTATCCACTTCCAATATTTTCCATTTTGGGTCTACTTTTCTGTCCAGACATACCAATTGCTATTCCGATAAAGCGTTGTGAGCTATCTCTGTTGAATTGTGTTGATTGCAATATAAAATTGTAACCAACCATTGACCTTGACCCAGCGCTGTAAAAGGCACAAAAACTTTGATTAAAATCAATGCAGGTCGCTAAAACCCTTATATAGAACCAAAATAACTATTTTTATTTTTTCTACTTAAGAACGATTAAAATAGAAAAGTGGTATTTCTGTGATTTTTCACAAATAAATTTTTATTTGTTTTGACTTTTGTTCTGTTCTGGATTATTATTTTTGCTGTGGTTTTTCAGACACTTCATAAATTGACCAAAAGTCGAACACACAAATTACTCAAATTTGACTGTTAGTTCCTCCATTCAATATGATCCATCTGCGGAACGTATACAAAGATATTCATCAGAATATTTTCTTATTTATGTTTCCGTAAAAGTACGACTCTTAAGTAGAAAAAATAATAATAGTTAATTTGGATTTATTTATATTTTTCCTAAGCATGAAAATTAAATTTCTTGCATTTTCAGCCGAAACGATTCTTTTTATATATTGCTGGTTATTGTACTTAAACTATTAAGCTGTTTTAAAAGTAAGACGTTATCATACAAGTTCTGAATCGATTTGGGACTGGGACTAAACAGGTATACTACTGTACCACTAACAACGGACGTAATATTGTTTAAATGGTGGATGGAAGGGGTTAGATGTGCTGCACATACCCTTCAGTTAGACGTCAAAGCAGTTTTGAAAAAACCTGGATTCGTCGGAGCTATAATTCTAATTTTAGTACATTTACTAATTAAATCAGGTTTCAAATAAGGCAGCTATTGTTTGCAAGCTTTGTTAAAGTAATATTTTGATACTAATAATCGTGAACCGTAACCCAAACCGTTATCCGTTTCGGTTTTAGTCTTTGTAAGAGACATTAATTAGTCTTATAGATGAACATTTTTTTCAATCGAATTAATTCGGAGCATCTTTCAAGCCGTTAATGAAGAACTAACAGAATAAATACTGGAAAAGGGTCAAGTGAAAGCTGAAATTCTTACGCACTCTCTAAGGGCCGTCTCATGTAGGTTAATTATGAATTTGGGCATTTGCTCTATTGTTACACCGACAGGACTGAAAAGGCACTAATAGTAGGTTGGCAGCGCCTGCACTCCGCTGTTTATTTTATTGAATGTGAGCCAATTTTAAAAAATAAAGTAAGTATATCACAGAGGAGGAAAAGGGGGGATGAACAAGCTACAGACATAAATATAGGACTAAAGAAAAAAAGGAAGAAATAAATGTGTTATATGTAATCAAAATATTTTTTTTTCTGATTTACATTCCACAATAAAGTAAAAAGAAGTACAGTAATTAACAACTGAGTCCCGAGTTATATGCAAAAAATCAAAACGAATCCTTGGGCTATAATTAGAATGCATTGACTTTGCACATTACAATATGGATCTTAAACTACAAACACATGGGGATGAAAACTTTTTATACAAGAACAAGCAGATATAAAAGAAGGCATATGAAATAGGGCTCAAAGAAGCTTCAAATTTAAATGACAAGAAGCAGGATATTCGTAACCTGGACCAGTAAATGCAAGCGACTCTTGATCGTGCCAAAGAAAAAAATGCTTCAAAGGTTAAAGAAAGTTCACGAATCCAAGAAAAAGGCAACCAGGAAGCCATACCCCAGTGTGAGGAGCTATCGTGTGGGTCAAACCGATACGGTGGCTTTAAGGAAACGACGATCTGTTGCCACCTCGGTGACAAAGCTGCACAATTTGTTGCAAACTTCCGCACGTGGATGGTGCTCAAATCGTAAGACCAAAGACAAGGAGGTGCAAGCGAATGAATTGGAAAATATTTATATATATTTCAAGATAAACAAAAGAAAGCTTTAAAGATGGTTCTATGTGTATACATATGTGTGAAAAAACCATGTTTCTGGCAGTTTGTCATCTTGACTTGACAAGTTGCGCTGTGATCTTCATCTTCAACTCACGAAAGCGAAGACTGAAGACTGAAGAATTTTAATACGTGTTTTGACTCTTAAGAAGTTTGCTATTGTTACACTAACTGCCTCTATAAAAAAGAAGAAGAATTGCATATTGAACTTATCTTACACTGGTTGGTAATTTGTGTACAAAAAGATTATCCACTGCAAAATAAATCAATATTATTAAAGAAAAAAATTTAAACTCGGTCAACGATTGAATATAGTTGTATAAAGATATTACAACTAAATTAAAATTAACAAAAAATAAAAAAATAAAAATATTGATGCGTCTGCTTTGAGTAGCAAGGCTCATCTAACAAATTGTTGGCCCCCTGGCATCAATTTATACCCCCCGGACTTGACAGCTAACTATTAGCTCGTTACTTGCCAGTTTGCTTGACTCGTTATCAAATACCTGCATTACCTATCGATTACTTATCGATTATTGCGAAAACCGTTAACAATGTGCGATATGAACTGATAAAATATATAACGAGAAAGCAAAGCTGACTTCGTCTGCGCGTATTGCCTTGCAAACTTCTGGGCAAAATTATAATTCACTTTTCAAGTGTATAAAACGCCGTCAAACGCAGAATTTGGATATGAATTGGCTATTTTATTCAAGTTTTGATGGAAAAAGGCAGGCGGACAAGTTTCAAAATTACCTCAGCATTCACAGAAACCGAGTGATTCTTACACTCATGACTCACATCATTTGATGACACTGAAATGTGACGCTCGTTGACGCAGTGTAAGCCCAGCCATAGTTGCCATTAGAAATTACACAAGTCTGCAAAAAAAAAAAAAAAAAACCAAAATTGAGTGCTGTTTTGGTTTTGTTGCGTAATTCTTATGTTTTTGGGTGTGCTGTATCCGAATATGACTACCAAGGACTTCAACATATTACCCAAACATCTGAGGGGAAAAACATCGGCACTCAGACATAATTTTATATTGCACAGAAACACAGAAGGAACTCGCGAATCTGGAGACAAAATTTCTCATAACAGGGGAAAAACAAACAAAACACAAACACACCACTATCACATCTTAAGGAAGACACTAAACGAAGATGACTTAACAAACTTAAAAAAAGACAATTCTTTGGCGTACCAAAGAATTCGGACAGACACGGATCAGGGTATTAAACGGAAGATAGACAATATGAAAATATCAGTACTGAACGACCACAACATTTCACTGAACGAAGACTGGTTTGTGAGCTTAACCGACGTATATTTTATTGTCGCTGGTGCGTTACCAATTACCAATGCATATAATATCCGATCTCGAACAAGGAATACAAACTATACAGGATGACAAAAAGAGGGATACAATTAGAAGCGAAATAGCGGCACGACTAAATAATTTTAAGCACAACAGAAAATTAAACCAGACGTACAAAGTTATACTGACCATTGTAAAGAACACAAAAAACCTCATCAAAGAACACCGAGACAAAATTATAATCACACAAACGGACAAAGGAAACAAAACGGTAGGCATGTACAAAAGAGATTATGTGGACAAAATGCAGGCACTTCTAAGTGATAAAACAACTTACAAAACAGCACGAAAGGAACCGACACAATCACTGATTAGGAAGAACTACGCAATCATAAACACATTGTACAAACAAAATTATATTGACACAAGACTACAAATGGACCTGTACTGCTCCGGAGGACATGCACCGAGGATGTATGGACTGCCGAAAATCCACAAACAAGACACACCGCTCAGACCGAAAATGTTTGGGCGCCATTCTTATGACCATTGTTTCCGAGAAGTACAATTAAAGGAAAAATTAGCAAACACCAACATTGCAGATGACGAAGTTCTGGTATCTTTCGACGTAGTATCACTGTTTACTAATATACCAGTGGAATTAGCAATGACGAACATAATGAACAAATGGACAGACCTAGCCGAGTACACGAAAATACCAAAGACTAGATATAAGGAAATTCTTGACTTCGTATTAACGGGAAACAATTATTTAGCATATGACAACACTATTTTGAATCAGATTTATGATATGCCTATGGGCAATCCGATCTCACCGACCATAGCAAATATTATACTGGACAGAATAGAGAAGAAACACATAGAAGTCAAACACCTAACAAAATATGTGGATGATATAGTCTGCATACTTGAGAAAAAAAAGAGACTATACTAGGAACACTGAATAAGCAACATCATCGCGTTCAGTTCACAATTGAAGTAGAGAATGATAACAGAATATGCTACCTCGACACGGAAATAAAAAGAGACGACGGAAAACTAAAGTTCTAGTGGCTTTCATTTGGGTTCCAATTGCACTAGTTTACGAAAATAAAAAAAATAAATGATCCATTTCACTGAAATATTTTTGTAGTGTAGTTTGGAATGGTGATCTTAAAAATCAATTTCAAAAATTTTTTTATGGCTCCGTTTTTAAAATATGAATATGCCCTAAGAAGAAGAAGTATATCTTCTAAAGTATTTCGAACTTTGAAAAATTCTTTTGAGGATAATATTTTTCAAAATAAATAAAAAAATTGAAAAAAAATTTTCTAGACCAGAAGAGGGCCTTAAAGGGAAGGGCTGCGGCCTTAAGTGTGGGATTCGGAAATTTCCTTTATAGTAGGATAGATTACTTCAAAACAAACTGATCTGGCCCAATGTTGGGTCATTTTGATGCCATGTCCTTGAGAAATCCTCAAAAGTCCTTTTTCCATAAGCTTTTTTTAAAAAAAGTAATAACTCGAGAACCAGAGTTGCTACCCTGCAGTTCTGGAGGTGGCGATTGGCCATGCTGGATCTACTTACCCCACTACTTCCCACTGGGGTACTTACTAGATATGGTAAGCGAACACCGAACCACACAAAAAACAAATGTGTGTGCCTTGTATATTCTGTAACATACCGCGAAGCAGCGTACATGGCTACTTCCCTGAGTTACCCTGTGGTATACGATTGCCGATCCAGTGTACGAGAAAAAAAGTGAAATGCAAAGCGCAAAGCGTAAGCGAAATGTCGGTTCTTTCTTTCGTCCACCCATAATTCGTTAAATAACAAAACCAATTGAAGTTCAAGCATCGTTTTTTGTCTTTTAGTTTGCACGCGTTCTCTGCATTGCTAGAACATTCTTTGCTTTTCCCGTGAATTGTGAAATAAAGTGTTAAACAAGCAATCAAAAAAGTAAATAAAGTAAGAAATAAAATTATTTACAAGGTAAGACAAGCACTTAAGTGAACTTATACATAAACGAGAAAGGCAAAGATAACTTCGTCTGTACCGAAGTTTTGATACACTTGAAATAGCTTGTCACAACGGTTAGTGACTTCAACTAAACTTCGCAAAACAGCTTAAAAACATGACATATTACCCATGACCGTGTTTGAGAGCGATAATATTGAGAACAAACCAGTTTTTCTCACTAAAACGCATTTTCTGACCAAACATTTGTATGGCAGCTACAAGAAGTAGTCATCCGATCCGGTCGGCTCCGACATATTAGCAGCGTGCAGCCAAAAGAAGACTCTGAGCAAAGTTTCAACTCGATAGCTTCAGAACTGAGGGACTAGTTCGCGTAGAAACAGACGGACGGACAGACGGACAGACGGACGGACAAAGCTCCATCGACTCAGCTCGTCGTCCTGATCAAGAATATATATACTTTATGTGGTCGGAGATGATTCCTTCCATGCGTTGCAAAGTTCTGGGCAAAATTATAATACACTTTTCAAGTGTATAAAAAGCTTATTAAAAAACGACTTTTCAGAATATCTCAAGGATATGGCATCAAAATGACCCAACATTGGGCTAGATCAGTTTGTTTTGAAGGAATCTACTATAAGGGAAATTTCCAATCCCAGACTTTAGGCCGCACCACTTCCCTTATTGGGCGAGACCCTTTAAAACTATAGTTTTGTCTAATTTCACACAAAATTTCATAAACATCCACCTTATGTCCGATTTGTACGGTCGAGAGCTTTTTCTAAAGTGCATTAAATAGTTTTCACTGTCCAACGAACATGTACAGTTTTGCATAATTATGCATCTACTGCAGTGGTGCTCAAAATACCAAAAGCCTATCCCATGGGTTAGGAACTCATAGTTCTGCCGGCGTGGCAGCCGACACACGCATAGACAAAGAGAATAAGTGTGTACTTTAAATAGCACGCTCGGCGGCTTGCTCTCTCACGACGTGTGCATTCAGCTTTTTTCTTTAACGAATTGAGTTTCAAAAAAGTTTTTAAAGTTTTTAAATAGTTTCGGTTTTAATCTCTGCTTTTAAATTTTCGGACCAAATCGACAGATTTTTAAACAATTTCTGAATGTGACGCCACACCAACTTAGTGCAGCGAACACACATCGAATTATCTCAAAACTAAAGTCAGTTTTGCACACTTTAACCCACTCACATTTGGTTTCAATTACAAGCACGCACGTTTCTTTCCTTGTCTCTCAGTTGGCTTGCTGACTTTCAGCTTTGGCTGGCAAATGTCACCGACAGCCATAATTCACTGTCTCATAAGCGCGTTGCCCAAGTGGGTGTGTGTGTGTATGTGCGTGTGTAAATCATTCCCCTGGTTGCGCGATGTGGGAGTTACTTAAAACAAAAACAGTGGAGCCACACCTCCAGCCAGCTACTTGGCACCCGCAGAATGCCACAAATAAATCTAATAATGCCGCATAATTTGCATAATTTTCGTATTTAATAGAGAGAAGCCGACTCAGGTAGTCGCGCCGCTTTGTTGCTTGGCTGCAGCATAAAACACTCAACGGATATGCTGACAATGAGGCTTAACTCGCACACACACACACACACACACACACACATACACACATAGGCGGCTTATGTTGGAGTTCTCCGTTGGGGTATGCTGCGCCTAAAAGCGCGCTTAAATAAATTCAATTTAACGTGACTAATACCATTTTATCGCATTGTTTAAAGCATGAAAGCATTGCACATATCTCGGTTGTATACAACAGGATACCCGAGCCAAAGCCAGAGCCAAGAGCTCGGCGTGTGTGTGTGTGTGCCTTCCTACCTGGTTTGCCTTTTGCCAACAATATTGTCAAATTTCACGTGTGTGTGTTCCTTTGTCTGTGCCGCTCGCTTAACTGTTGCGATTTACGGACTAACTTGAAATGTCGACATCGTCAGTGGCAGTGGCAGTGGCATTGCAATGAGGAAATAATAAATACAACATTTGAGGAAATTGAATTGTATGTGCTTATACCGTACCGTATACATATATCTGTGCGGGAATTTATGTGTGTTGTGGGTGCCATATCAAATTGTACAGCCGACAAAAGTTAAGAAATCTTATTCAGTTTTACATTAATTATCTTATTTAATGATTAATAGACATCCGATTTTAGGTGAAAACATATTTTTATGGGTGGTCCAAAAAATTTCTGATTGCATACAAATTTGTTTCATGAAAAGTAGATTATTTTAAATCCCTATTCGTTTTGCATATTTGACATATATACATATCTTCGACCTAAAAGCATATTTAAGCCTATTTCGACCTATTTTAAAATATGTCATATGCTTTTACATATTTAGAGAGTAAATATATTCTCCCAAGTAGGCTGCTGCATATCTAAATATGTCTTTTATTCAAGGTTGAAAACGAAACTTACTAAAGCAGCAAATACCGTACAGAGGCAATTACTAAAAGAATCTAAATTTCTTGTCTTCACTATGCGGGCGAGCAAAATCCGTTTTCCGTTAGGGACACTAAGTGGAAAATAAATTCAGGTTTGGACCTTGAGTAGGTTTGTTACACTCTGTAAGGAACAATAGAGTTTACAGAATAGAAAATATAGGACAAAAAACAAAATCTTATTTAAAACCATTTTGCCGTGATTTACGAATCAATAAATTTCAAACAATGAGGATTAAATGCAGTATTGCAACAAACTTAAATCATTTAAGGTTAATGCCATTTAAGATCAGAATCATTTCTGATCTATTGCATTAGCGCAATTCTTAGCAAAGGGTCCTCCATGGTGGTAAACTAAATAATTACTTGAGAAACTGCTTTAAAACACCAAAAAAGTGCATAACTGTGATTGTGATCTTACAGAACCACGATAAAATACCATGGATGACCAATGGTGAAGATAATAGACCAGAGTGCACAGAATGTCTTATATAATTTTACTATGACGGAACCAAATTAGTAAGGTTGCAAAGATATCATCAGATCCACTATTTTCGCTTGCAACTAAGTACAGAAGTGAGGCAGTTGCAATGAGATTCGAGATTTCGTAATATTTATATGATAGGGCTCGCGTACCTGACTCAAACTTTTCGCTCGCATGTGAGCTGAATACATTCACAGAACTACTTTTTGCGGTCTGAACAAAACGACGCATACCGTACGAGAAACCGGAATTACAGTAAAATACAAACCCTTTACCGTAATTGCGCTTTGAATAGCACGCTATGAACCATTTACAGCGCTCGCCTGTGTATAGAAACTTCTTGTGTTCAGTATTTTTTATCGTTCTAATCATACTGGTGGTATTTTAGTAGAGCATATTTTGACCTATTTTAACCTATTTTAGCATATGCTTTTTACCTAAAAAAAGCATATTTTGGATATGATCAACTTAAAAAATTACAAATATTTTAATTAGCTCAATGGCAAAATTTCGAATTTTTTACACCAACAACAAAAAAAAACCTAAAGTCCGATGTCTAATGATTGATCACATCCGTATAAAAACACAGAACTATAAATAAACTGCAAACCGTTTTTCAAGCGAGCCGGTTGGAACCTGGAAATTCGACTTTTAATTTACTGAATAGAAGAGTATAGAGAATTAAAATCTGACCACGTCACTTTAACCATTCAATCAGAAAAAACGGATCGGAGAGTTATAGATCGATCGGGATAGAAGTTATACATAAAATTTAAATTATATTCTGTTCTTGGGTGTACTTAATATTAGTTCGAAACGGTTTAGAATCGGAAAATTATTGGATAAGCTATTAAAATGAGAGCAAAGCCTTTTGAATCAGGAACTTTTCAATCCTGCAGTAAAACGAAATAAAAAAGTGTGAGTGTCGTTAACACTCACGAGGCTTTGACGTTCAACGGATGCTTCATTTAAATGCTGTTTAAGGGCTGTTTAGTCACTGCTTGGTCACTGCTAAGTCACTGTCAAATAACTGTTTAGTCTCTGTCAAATCACTGCGAAGTCACTGTCAAATCTCTGTATATTCACTGTCAAGTCGCTGTTGGGTCATTGTCAAATCATCGCTTGCTCACTGTTTAGTCACTGCCAAGTCAA
Source organism: Lordiphosa stackelbergi (assembly GCA_018904235.1). Lineage (NCBI taxonomy): Eukaryota > Metazoa > Arthropoda > Insecta > Diptera > Drosophilidae > Lordiphosa > Lordiphosa stackelbergi. Next base: position 100,690 of record JAEIFU010000330.1, on the reverse strand, counting down.
TTTTTAGTCACTATCAAATCACTGTTTAGTCACTATTCAGTTACTGTTTAATAACTGCCAAGTCACTGTCAAGTCACTGCTTGGTCACTGATTGGTTACTGCTAAGTCACTGTCAAATAACTGTTTAGTCACTGTCAAATCACTGCGAAGTCACTGTTGAATCACTGTATAGTCACTGTAAAGTCACTGTTGAGTCAGTGTTGGGTCACTGTCAAGTCACTTCTTGGTCACTGCTTCTTGGGTGTCACTGACAAGTAAATTTTAAGTCACTGTAAAATCACTGCTTAGTCACTATCAAGTCACTGCTTCGTCACTGTTAAGGGACTGTCAAGTCACTGTTTAGTTACTGTCAAGTCACCGTTTAGTCTCTGTCAAATCAGCTTGGTCACAGCTTAGTCACTGTTTAGTCAAAACACTGTTATGTATGCACATTTTGATGGACTAAATAAAAAAAAAAAAAAAAAAAAAGGGTATCCGATGGTCGACCCTTCGTAAAATATACAGGTCCATACCCTTTGGCAAGGTAACCTGATTCCTATGTTTTCAAAATATGGGAATCAAGGCCACCGGTTGGAGCTGACTTATCGCGGGAAAAGTTCCAGAAACAATTCCCACAATTTCTGATAACGTCAGCAAAAATTGCGATGGGGCCACGGCGGCTGTCTCAGGTAACCTGAGACTTATCGGTAGCGTGAGAATGTCAAGTGCAAGTCCGCTGCTGCACCGCGGGCAGCGACCGCGATCCGTTAGGGTGAAGAAAACAACTCCCCCTTGTGGAGAGTTAGTCGTTTGCCGGCAATTTTCTGAAGCGGACGAACCAAAAAGGGGAGATCCCTTTTGGGACGCCGCCGCCGGCGTCCCAACTCACGAAAATCGTGATATGTTTGTGTTTTTTTTTTATTCAGGCAAAGTAAAGAAGTGCAAACCTTCGCAAACCAAACTTGTTTTTTTGAGTGAAAGGAAAATCCGGCAAAGTAAAGAAGTGCAAACCTTCGCAAACCAAACTTGTTTTTTTTGAGTGAAAGGAAAATCCGGCAAAGTAAAGAAGTGCAAACCTTCGCAAACCAAACTTGTTTTTTTTTGAGTGAAAGGAAAATCCGGCAAAGTAAAGAAGTGCAAACCTTCGCAAACCAAACTTGTTTTTTTTTTAGTGAAAGGAAAATCCGGCAAAGTAAAGAAGTGCAAACCTTCGCAAACCAAACTTGTTTTTTTGAGTGAAAGGAAAATCCGGCAAAGTAAAGAAGTGCAAACCTTCGCAAACCAAACTTGTTTTTTTTAGTGAAAGGAAAATCCGGCAAAGTAAAGAAGTGCAAACCTTCGCAAACCAAACTTGAAAGAAAAATCTGGCAAAGTAAAGAAGGACAAATCTTCGCAAACCAAACCTGTTTTTTTGAGTGAAAGGAAAATCCGGCAAAGTAAAGAAGTGCAAACCTTCGCAAACCAAACTTGTTTTTTTTTTGAGTGAAAGGAAAATCCGGCAAAGTAAAGAAGTGCAAACCTTCGCAAACCAAACTTGAAAGAAAAATCTGGCAAAGTAAAGAAGTGCAAACCTTCGCAAACCAAACCTGTTTTTTTTGAGTGAAAGGAAAATCTAGCAAAGTAAAGAAGGACAAATCTTCGCAAACCAAACCTGTTTTTTTTTGAAGGAAAGAAAAATCTGGCAAAGTAAAGAAGGACAAAGGGGGGAATTGAATAGTGCTGGGTAGCTTCGGCTAACGGGACCGCCGACACCCAAAGCAACCACAACAACAGCACCTCGTCGTCCCTAGTGAGCAGCTCCTTCCACACGACCGTAGAATAGTATATTAATTTAGAAACGTTTGTCCGCCTATAATAATTTTTTTTATGGGGGGGGGAAGGAGTCTAAATTGTCTAACAACACAGCTAACACAGCTCTTGAGTTTCAAATTAGTTGTGTTAAAATTTTTTTTGGTTGTTGTGGTCCGATATTTGTCTAGTAAAGTCATCGAATTGACTTTGCCAAGTTTTTTTTATTTTATTTTTTTTTGTATGCATATCTACTATATATCCTTTTGATAAAAAAAATAATAAATTTTGTGTTACCCCTTCTTCGTACCCCTCCGTAATATGAAAGCGCTTTCATCGAGGGATTTTAAAGGGTAAGTGACCGGCTAGTCCGGAGTTTTTATTATTTTTATTATTTTATTTTTTTTATTTTTTTTTGAAAACAAAATTTTTTTCCCAAAAATGATTATGGTAATTTGTTGTTTGTCTAACTCCTTCCTTCCCACGTAATTCAATTTCTATTTGTTACTATATCCTAATTGTCCTAAATTTTTTTAACCAAATCTTATTTTCTGAAATTGTTTGTATTAAATTTTCGCACAAACCCCCTGTTTTTTTTAAGTAATTGTCTACAATATGTAATTAGATTCCATTTTTTGTCCTAGATAATATATATAGTTAAGATTTTCCTCAACATTTCGAACCTTCTTCCTTGTTTCTATTTTGTTTATTAATATAGTCCGTCTGTTTATTTGTAAGTTCATACTTCATGAACCCGCAGAGCGTGGCCTCCTTTGGGGCCCACGTAAGTCACAACTCGGGTTGTGGCGCGCATTCGGCTTCCCTTCTGGAACCGATGTAATTCTGTATCCTTTAAAAAATGTTCGCTATTAAACTAAAAATTTGGATTGTGAGAAAAAAATAAAGCATGTGTGCTTAATGACGTGAGGGAGGTGTTGGATGGAGGAAAGGGGGGGGTAAGTATGACCAGGGCAGGACATAAGGAATCAACGGACTGACTGATAACCGATTAGGGGATCACGCCGCCGGCCCAGGTGTGATCCAATGGCTATGCGAAGGCATAGAAGGGGTGGGAATAGGCCACATCTGCCGATCCTTTTTGGATCAACCTATTAGCTTGGTTGTGGCAGATAGGACGGATTGACGGACTATCGACATTTTTGTTTCCTTTTTTTTTACGGCACGAAATTTATTGATATGCTCCTCCGGGAGACCGAACACCCAAGTACCCCTCCCACATACGGCGAGCTCAGGCCGGGCTACCACCGTGTCGGAAAGTGGGTGAGGTAGGTCTCCCAGGTCCGTAGGACCAAGGGAAGGACATAACAACACACTCACTATTTAGTTACTGTGTAGTCACTGCTAGGACACTGTCAAATCACTGTTTAGTTACTATCAAGACACTGTTAAGCCGCCTCTAGTTTTTCTCCGGTTTTCCCTTCTCTTTCCCCGCACTTTCACTTCTTTCCCCCTGAGACACTCCGCTAAACCAATATAACACAAAATATGCATGACGTCAAAATATGCGTGACTCTGAAATCAGATTTTACTCCTGCTAAAATTTTCCGTACTGAAATTAACGATGTTTTACATCAAAAATTAAGAAAAGCGCGTTCTAACTTCATGTACAAAATATTTTGGATTGAGCACAAAACAGATTTACAATTACAGCTAGGGTAGATTTCTGACGTACAGTTCACAGTGTCGTAGGTTTATTCATTTCCTTTGGATTTTTCCAGCCTTATTAGATTTAATACAGAAACATATTTTCAAGAACAAATTGCGAATGGCTTTAGAATTAAATTGGTCTAAACCAAGATCATATTGTACCTATATTATGAACTTTTGTTTTGATTCCAGTATACATTGGGGTTTAATTAAGAATTCATTAGAATAATAAATCGGGTTGAACTTAAGACCTTTACAAACTAAAAGTATGATCAAAAAGAGTTCAGAATAGTTCGAAATGTACTTAATGTATTCGGAAACAGGCTTAAATTACGAAGTTCGGAATAAATATAAAATTCTATACTAGAACCAAGTAGTTTCGAATTAATTGTTCTATTGACACCATTTGTGCTTGATTCAATTGCAAAGTTCTTGGTTTACAAATTAAGTGTTTATGTACATCAATTTGTATTTTACTATCGGTCTGCCTCGTGCACTTGAAAATGCTTTTGCATTTAAACTCTCGGGTTGAGTCGCTCAAAAATTTAAATTTTTTGTTATTTAGTTTATACAGCATTCACATATTTTAATACACAACGTTAATATATCAAAATTCATTTAAGAGGAAACCATGGATAATCGCAGCGACTTTGTAGTATATTGATTCGTTAACAGGCCTGTTCCGGTTTTCACTTTCACTTAATTTGCACGAATTCGACTTGGTTACCTGTTCCGGATTTCACAATTCGATAGACTTAAAGTAGTCCAAGATAACAATTTGGAAATGAAACATTCAATTTGCAAATAAAATTCAAATCCTTTAAATACCACAACAACTAAAATAAAATCTTTTATTTGAAAGCGATATAATATAATACTATAAAAAAGGGACTAAAGAAAAGTTGGTTCATGTTTAGTAATGTTTAGGGTTTGGGGTTTAACCCTTCGTAAGCCTCAGTCTAATCTTTTTTAACAAACATTTGGTAAATTTTCGCGATTATTTTTGATTACATGTGAGTTTTTAATTGCTATTCTATTTTTCTAAGCATATCAAAAATCTTAAAAATCCGACCAGCTGTTTTTGACATATAATTGGCGTAACTACCACGTCTATTACCCTGTTTATACACAAATAAAATATCATGATAAATGCCCTTCAAAGTATGCTACATTAATTAATATTATTAATTCAGAAAAATATTTATTTTATATTTGTCCTAATAATAAGCTATTTTGTGTACCCTTAGCTGCGCCGACAATCTGACTGAATATACTGTGTGGATTACGTATGAAGCTGCAATTTAGGACTGCCTATTATCTGGTTGAAAATATAAATTTTAAAGGAAATGAACTTTGCATAATTTAAAGGGCATTTATCATGATATTTTTTGTGTGTATAAACAGGGTATATGTTTATACACTTGAAAAGTGTAGAAAGTCCAGAAGTTTGCAACGCATAGAAGGAATCATCTCCGACCACATAAAGTATATATATTCTTGATCAGCATGACGCGCTGAGTCGATTAAGCTTTGTCCGTCCGTCTGTCCGTCCGTCTGTTTCTACGCGAACTAGTCCCTCAGTTTTGGAGCTATCGGGCTGAAACTTTGCACAGAGTCTTCTTTTTACTGCACGCTGCTAATATGTCGGAACCGACCGGATCGGATGACTACTTCTTTTAGCTGCCATACAAATGTTCGTTCGGAAAATGGTTTTTAGTAAGAAAAACTGTTTTGTTCTCAATATTACTACTCTCAAACACGGTCATGGGTAAAATGTAATGTTTTTAAGCTGATCTGCGAAGTTTGGTCGAAGTCTCTAACCGTTGAGACAAGCTATTTCAAGTGTATCAAAACTTCGGTACATACGAAGTTAGCTTTGCCTTTCTCGTTTATATTGTATATCTAGATGATTCACTCCAAATCAAGGCAGTAGCAGTTCAGCAGCATAGATATGTTTCATACATTACCAATGAAATATTTGCTTTATTGAATCCATGCCGCTGAACTGCTGTTGCCTCATTAAGAATTCGAATAAGTGCCCCCACTCCCAGACTCAACTTCAAATTTAATCAACTTTCGCTAATGATTTCGTAATAGAAATTTTTGTGGGTTGTCTGTGCCTTCTCATCCCGACATTCGCCAATTGTTGGCTGTTTGTGTATGTGCTTATGGGCCACTTTGTTTCCCTTTTTGCTTGTGTTGTATTTTGCCACTGGCCTGCACTCACACTCTCTGGCACGAGTATTTGTATGGAAGTTAATAAAACTGCCTTTTATGGCGCTGGCGCTGCTCAATATGTTTTCATGGCCATTTAAGCGCATGCAGCAATCAAATTAAATGTTATGCACGCTTTAAAACAAAAGCAGAGCAGTAGAAGGCAGAGTGGGAGCACCACAATTGCCTCCGGCCGGAGGGGCTGATCATTGGAAATACGTTCTTTGCTTACTTACGCCAATCATGTCCGCAATGAAAATCACAACAGTTTTTTCTTCTCATTTTTGTATGTCCTCTGGGCACAAAGAAAAAAAAAAATAATCAAACCAAACCAAAATTGGTAAATGATTATCAGAAAATTATGAGGGGAAGGGGAAAAGTGATTTGCATTTTTCGCCTGTTTCATCTAATTGAGTTTGCATTTTTGCTGGCGGGCAATTGTTGGTAAGCGCGATAAATGAATATTAGAAAAGTGTATTTTTTGCATAACAAATTTTTTTTTATTTGGCGCATCCACAAACTCACTTTGCGAGTGTCCCTGAAAAAGAGGACGACGAAAAAAAATAATCCAAACCTCATTTGTCAATTTTATTTATGGTCACGTAGCGCTTTATATATTTACATTTTTTTTTTGCTTTAGATTTTCAGCTAATGGCCGCAATGTTGCAGCAACATCAGCAGGTGTTAAAGGCCACTTAAGTGCTACAGAAAATGGGAGGGCAGCCAGGTGTTGGGGTAATTATGCCAGAAAATAAACTTTCAAGGTGTCCAACGAGACGCACCAACAGTATGTGCACTAATGCACAAACAAGTGTCCAGATGCAAGACTGCAGCAAAAGAGTTTTTTGTTGATGTCTTAAATTTTTGCTTAGAATTGTTTGAGGATGCTTTCACACACAACTTTGTAGGTTGCCTTGGGGGTAGGATGCAAACCGTTATTTATAAAAGTTGCTCAACTTGGCGTGGTTGATAGTTTCAAAAGCCTTGAGAATTACTAAGAATATAATATTACTGGGCACGAATCTGTTTAACAATATTTATAGGCATTTTCCGAAATCCAGTCTGTGGGTCACACATTGGAATATTCGAGGTAAGATTTAGTACGTCAATGAATACTGGAAGACTTTTGTCATAAACAGAAGAATGTATATTGATCTGATCTGCTTTAGGTGATCTAATAAGAATGGAAGAGGAGTTTAACAAACTTTTAACTAAGATGGTCAAGTCCGGCTGCATTAGACTTTACCCCAAGAAAACTTTTTTAAACATCATAAAGACTGACATTGGAAAATAAAATAATATCAGGTAATTTACACCAAAGTCTTAGAGCTACAAATGCGCAAAAACACCGCCTAAATAGTCGTGAGTCCACGCTTTCAGAAATTTACTTGGAAGGCTTTAACTCATGTTTGTGTATCTAGAACCGGAAATTATTGTTCGGAACAATTTCAAGTTAAGGCCTATATCTAGCACTCCGGAAAATTGATTTTTCTACAACATTTCATTTAATTAGAAACACTGGCTTTGCTTTGATGTTCATGTGTTTTAAGAAAGTATTTCTATTTATGTGAAATACTGTAACGAAACTAATTTTCCGGAGTGCTGGATATGGCCTTTAAGCTAACTTCTTGTGATTTTCGGATTACAAAAAGAAACCGAATCTGAATTCAATGCTCAAAGCCCAGCCTGCAAACCGGTCTCTAGCTATGCCCCGAAGAACCATTTCGGATGCTTCTAGGGTTGTAACTTCCCGAACCTGAGCCCGAACCGGACTCCCAATGAAAAGAGATTCGTTTCAACCAGAGATTAGAACCGTAACCAAAACCGTAATTGGTAAAAAACCCTTTAAAATTTGAAACCGAAACCGTAACCGTAAGCGAAAAAAATTGGTTTCTTATAACCTGAACCGTATAACCTTTATTTACAAAACCGGTTATCAGTACCGTAACCGAAACAAATATATGGGTTAATTTTCGTTTTTCCTCTACTAGTACAATGAACATTTTACATACATATGAATTAATTCACTAAAGTTGGATGCTTATTTATTATTCATCGCACTGTTGCTAGTGGGCTGGCATAACTACTAAGTGGCTGGAAAGTATCAGAAATACATTGGTGCTAAACAGTTATAAAGCATAGAAGCTAGGTACTCAGACTCTGGAAATTTGGTCGAAGTGGAAATTGTTTGATAATTTCCAGAGCCGCTCCGAAAATGTAGTGCAACGACTTTCGGATGCATTTTGTGTGGAGAATTGTGTTGCTGACTTTTTTTTAGCAAAGTATCATTAACTTTGTGTTTAATATCGGATATCAATTTTTACGGAAAGCGTATATGATCACGGTATCGCGTGCAAAAAATAAATTGAAAATGAAACGGTTCTAGTTAACAATCTCAATTCTTAATTTAATATGTATCTAAAATAAAAAAAATCAACAATATATGCAGATCTTTTTAAGTTAGCAAAAGTTGTGTTAGCAGAACCACACACACAAGTAAGTGATGAGTGTTTGTTTTCAGGAGTAAAGTAGTTGGACAGTCAAACTCTTAATGCTATTATAATATTTAGGTGAAACTACAAACTCGATTAAGATGTCATTTCTGAGAAAAGCCATTTGTTACATGAAGGTACATAACGAATTATAGTATATTCGTTGACCAATGTATTAATTAGTTAAGCTTAACTCGATACTTTTGCGAATGAAATAGTTTCTTATAACTTATAATGTTAAAAATTAAAATAGGCGAAAATAATGGTGAAAATTCTGTATAAGAAATTTGAACTAAGTACATATCCTGAATAAATGAGATTCCAGATGGGACAAAATTTATCAAAGTAATATTTTATACCAATAACCGTAACCGTAACCGAAACCCGAAACAGAATACGCCTACTAAACGTAACCCTAACCGTAACCAACATCTCACAACCGTAACATAACCGTAACCGGAAAAAAGCGATGGACCAAAACAGTAACCGTAACCCAAACCGTTATTTGTTTCGGTTTTAATCTCTGGTTTCAACACAATCACTTTAAGCGCTCGAAACCTCCGTTGTTGTCACAGAACTTCAAGAAATTGTATTTTCTTCTTTGAAAATCTAGCTAGATGCTTTGCGATTTCACATTTTCTAGTTATAAGTTTACTTAATGTTTAACTCAATTTTTTGATTGTGTTACATATTTTATTAATCGTTTTCAAATGATAATTCGTCTTTGCCGAAGTTTTTATACCCTTGCAAATGTTTTAATACATCAGAGTTTAGGAACGCCAGCATTAAAACAAACAATTTTCCTAAATAAAACCCACTTTTCGACCGATAGTTCCTATGGCAGCTATAATATATAGTCATCCGATCCGGTCGGTTCCGACATATTAGCAGTGTGCAGTAAAAAGAAGAATCTGTGCAAAGTTTCAGCTCGATAGCTTTAAAACTGAGAGACTAGTTTGCGTAGAAACAGACAGACGGACAGACGGGGGGCGGACCCACCAACAAACCGAAAAACAAAAACAAAATCAACTCAGCTCGTCACTCGTCATATACATAGTTTATAGGGACGGAAATAAATATTTCCACGCGTTGCAAACTTCTGGGCAAAATTATAATACCCTTTACAAGGGTATAAAAATGAATTATAACTTGGCAACCCTAAGCCCGTTTGTTTTTACATAGATTTCTAGAGTGCATAGATACACAGAGAAAACAGAAATGCAAAAGCAACACGAAAATGTAGGATAACTACGTTTCGACCGGGATTTTTAACCCATTACTTTTGTGTGCCCTTTTTGCACGCTGCGTTAAGTTTTCTCATTTCTACACGCCGCGTGTAGCTTTTCTGCCCGCCGCGTTTAGATTTCTTATTTCAACATGCGCACAGTGTGCGAAATGACTAATTTAGAGAGACGAAATCAATATCTTCCAAAGTAAATGAAGTAATCGCAATCTGTTTTTTTTCTCGTAAAGGTAGGAATAAAAGCAACAACAAAAATATAAAAAAATGTTTTTAATTGTATTTTTTTTTATACACTGAAAAGTGTATTATAATTTTGCCCAGAAGTTTGCAACGCATAGAAGGAATCATCTCCGACCACATAAAGTATATATATTCTTGATCAGCATGACGAGCTGAGTCGATTAAGCTTTGTCCGTCCGTCTGTCCGTCTGTCCGTCCGTCCGTCTGTCCGTCTGTCTGTTTCTACGCGAACTAGTCCCTCAGTTTTGGAGCTATCGAGCTGAAACTTTGCACAGAGTCTTCTTTTTACTGCACGCTGCTAATATGTCGGAACCGACCGGATCGGATGACTACTTCTTGTAGCTGCCATAGAAATGTTCGTTCGGAAAATGAGTTTTAGTGAGAAAACTGTTTTGTTCTCAATATTATCGCTCTCAAACACGGTCATGGGTAATATGTAATGTTTTTAAGCTGATCTGCGAAGTTTGGTCGAAGTCGCTATCCGTTGAGACAAGCTATTTCAAGTGTATCAAAACTTCGGTACAGACGAAGTTAGCTTTGCCTTTCTCGTTTTTTTACTTTTTAAGATTAAGTTAATTTTTTTTTTTAATTTTTCCGGTAGGAACGAACACTTATATTTCGAGCCAAACATCGCCTCAGAAACGTTAAATGGAGTCAAGCAATGTATGATTCGAAAGGTAATTAAGTGGGTATTCACCATATTTAAAATTTTTTTTAGATTTCTTTTTTGCATTATTTCATAGCTTGGATATTTAAGAATATCGCCCCAAAAGGATTTTAGTAAATTCGAAATACTTTAGAAGATATTGAATTTTTTGTCGAACAATGTCTTCGCTAATACAAGTAAAATTTGACATTACTTAAAAGTTTAAAAGCATTTATCTCGAAACCACGTTTTTCGAACTAGCGGCCGTGATATCTCCAGTTACTCTAAGCCGATTTTGATGATTCGAAGTGAAATCGACGAAGTATAGTCACTATTCTGGTTCGATTCTCAATCACAATTTTAAAAAAATTTTTACCATTTTTGGTGTTACACTAAACTACATGGGCCCAAAATCAAATTATCAATAGCCGCCATTTTGTTAAAAAAAAATCCCAAAATTTTTTTCGATAGTCAGACCAGAATGACATCTATATTGATTATAATACTTTTTTTAGTTTTCATTTCACACAACTTGGAGACGAGGAATAGTGGCCGCCAGCACTATATCTTTTTTTTTTGGGAACCCCCCACTTTGAAGGCCGAGAACTTTTTGAACAGCCCTCGTTTCGAAGCAGTAAAATTCTGTTTGTTTACTTAAATCTGTTTGTAGCATAATAAAACGAGAAAGGCAAAGCTAACTTCGTCAGTACCGAAGTTTTGATACACTTGAAATAGTTTGTCTCAACGGTTAGCGACTTCGACCAAACTTCGCAGATCAGCTTAAAAACATTACATATTACCCATGACCGTGTTTGAGAGCGATAATATTGAGAACAAAACAGTTTTTCTCACTAAAACTCATTTTCCGAACGAACATTTCTATGGCAGCTACAAGAAGTAGTCATCCGTTCCGGTCGGTTCTGACATATTAGCAGCGTGCAGTAAAAAGAAGACTCTGTGCAAAGTTTCAGCTCGATAGCTCCAAAACTGAGGGACTAGTTCGCGTAGAAACAGACAGACGGACAGACGGACAGACGGACGGACAAAGCTTAATCGACTCAGCTCGTCATGCTGATCAAGAATATATATACTTTATGTGGTCGGAGATGATTCCTTCTATGCGTTGCAAACTTCTGGGCAAAATTATAATACACTTTTCAAGTGTATAAAAAACAAGTAAGACCGTTGCAGTCGAGTAGCCCGACTTCAATATACCCTGTACAATTGACAAGGAGAGAAACACGGACAGACGGACGGACGGACAGACGGACAGACGGACAGACGGACATGGCTAAATCGACTCGGCTATTGATGCTGATCAAGAATATATATACTTTATAGGGTCGGAGATGTTTCCTTCTCCCTGTTACATACATTTGCCCAACTTCATTATCCCCGTTTACCCATTTTTAATGGGTACAGGGTATAAAAAACAGAATTGGAAAAATTTCATGCGTTTTCTAATTCGATTTTTTTTAGATAAGATCCAAAATGCAGCCTCGACATGGAGAATACCCCTTAAATTTCCAAGAATCGCGTAGAACATTGCTTTTAAGTGAGTTAAGTATCTTGAATGCAAAGTGCAAAAATATTACAACAAAATTAATCTCGAGAACGATAGAAATTTCATTTTAAATCATTTAGAAAAAATATTAAAAATAGAACAAAATTATTCTTATTTTTTTCTTCTTAAGAATTACACTTTTTCAAAGAAAACAAGGTATTGATAAAGAAAATTTATGGATGAACACCGATTTAATCTTCGATCATCTCAATACATCATAGCTGGGAAGAAAATTGGCGCTTTGAACAAGCCCATTTGTAAAATCTCGCGAGTTTTCTCAGATTTCGGTACGGTCCAGCCGTTTTATTTAAAACTGCATCAAAAAATAGTTTTTCAAAGCTAGTTATACTAATCCAACCAGAATCGTTCCACAAGATAACTCATTTCCAAGAATGTTTTATTTGAACAGCATATTACAAATTAACACAGATTAAATAATGATTTCCAGAGAGCTTGGCATTTTAAACAACTTCTTATCCTGCATTATTATATCACAGTGTGTGTGTGCTAATTATGCATAAACAATGGCACCTACTAAATATACATATCGCAGTGCATAAATTTACACCTAATCAATGCAATATTGAAATGAATTTGACACTGGGCCCAACCAGGAAGTAAGTCAGCCACATATTTCTGTGCTCGGATGTGTGTAAATTATGTTGCTCTTGGGACGATTAATCGAATTTAATTAGAAAGCGCCTTGAAATTCCGCAAGTTCTCGACTGAATGGAGATTGATTGATTGCCGCGTAATAATACAGAATTGGCGGTATATTCAAGGGGTTGAATGGGGATGCTTGACTTGTTTGCTTATAACGGCATTTAATTACAAAATCATAAGCTGTCAGCAATCTTACGCACACACACAACGTAACTGCATTTTCCGCTTCTGCCTAAGGCGTTTATCTGTTGTAACATGATGATATCGCTCTCTCTCCTTTGTGGGCGTTGCACATAAAATATGCACAGCACTGCACTTTGTGAAATATGTATACTTCAGACGACATAAAGTACACACACACACACACATATATATATGTATGTATGCGATGCCATGTTGTCGCATTTATTTACCCAACCGACGTTGAGCCACTCCATTGAGTAGAGCTGGAGTGGGAACAGCGCAAAAAAAAAAAAAACGGCACACATATTTTCAATATGATGTCGTGTCAATAACAGTTATATTGCCAGCAACACCCTCATACCTCTGTCGCAGAGAAAAATGAAGTGAGTGTGTGGTGTGTTTGTAGGAAATTGTTCATGTTACTTTGTGCCATGAGAACTCCTGTGTCCTACGTATGCCACCTGCATGACACTGTCATTCGAGATAGGAAATTGCTACAAGTAAATGGTAACTAACGTTGGGTTTTCAAGGGGATGAACTTTAAATAACACTAAGCCACAAGGTCCTGTTTAGATAAGGACTGGTGCTGATTCTAGATGATTTTCGTGTCCATTACGCTTGGATTTTTGCAATCTAAAATATGAAAAAGGAAAAGAAAAGAAAGAGAAGACCAATCTAGCTGTTCATCTAGCTCCAATCACAGATCCAGTTCATCTAACTGGTTCACACATCACTAAGCACTGTCGATGCTCGAAACTCCCGTCATTTTATGTATGTCACATGTTACATCTCTAACTCTAACTCTAACTTGCGGCCGCGTGTGGCCCAGCGGTTAGTGTGCTGGACTGCTGGGCGAGAGGTCGTGGGTTCGATCCCGCCTCGAATCATCAAATAAAAAAAAGGTTTTTTTCCTTCTTTAGAACTTAGATTTTACTCATCCGGTAAGTTTTAACAGCTAGTGGCGCCAGCTGTGAAGTAATCTAGCCATGAAATAGCAAATTCTTAAACTTTGCCGTTCAGATTCGGCGTTAAACTGTAGGTCCCTTTCTCTTGTCCAAAAAATTTAAAAACACACACGCCAAGAGATTGACAGAAGCTTGGCTTGACCCCTTTAAGGGGCTGTACAGCCAATTTTACATTTTTACATCTCTAACTCACACACACACTTGTCTCTCAGCCATTCAAAAATATATACAAACGCAAAGCAACAGCCATACCACAAACCAAAAGTGAAATGTGCATTAAACATTGAACAAAAATCTTTGAACAAAAGTATAAGCAGGGTTCTTGCAAGTTCTTGTGAAATAGTTGACCTTAACACACAATTGATATGCATACACACAAACATGCTACCGGCATCTGCAACACACAATTTGCGATCGCCGAGGAAGCTACGCTCCAACCAAGACTTGCACATTCCCATCCTGAAACAGCTGTCAAGGTGTGGATTTGACAATGGAATTTCTTCTAATACACACATGTAAACAACGCACACATACATACAGCAGTGGATTTGCGCAGCAAAAACAACGGGATGCATTCCATCCAGTCCCTACCAAATTTTTAGGTGCTCGAAAATTCCGGAAGTATATATTATTTATTGGAAGCGACTGGAGGGCATTAATTGCAGAAGCCGATAGACGAATTGATGGCCAATAAAGAAGAATAAGAAGATATATTAATCCCTTCCGTCATGTCAATGTGTATTTCGGGTCTAGCGTTATTTCCATCACGCGCCTATATTCAGTATAGATTGCGAATGTCACAGCAGAATCAGCACTGTTGACTTATAACACTATGCAACAATTTTTTGATCCCGGCTTTTAAATAGTTGATCCTTATGTAAAATTACAAGCTGAATTCAAATCTGCTCTCAGATATGTCAAAAGTAGAACGGTTTTTCAGATATCGCTAAATTTTCAATTTTAGTGTTTTGAAAAAAGGTAGGTCTACTAAAATGCCATTTTCTCTGGTTTTATGTATATGTATAAACTGGAACAAAATTAAAGATAATAAAATTATTTCTTAAATAAACCAAAGCTAAACAGAAATAGTTTCATTTATAGCAACAAAAACCCCGGTTTGAATGCTACTCTGTACTCAAACTATTGGTTACTGTGTTAGAAGCGGGGAGGAAATCTCTCTCACTAACATTAGCAAAGCCAAGATTGGGGAACACACACAGTCAGAAAGGTACTGGCAGCCAGCACTGTTCTTATGTGTGCCGGATTTTGCTGTCAAGTCGTTTAGGAATTCCCGAACGATTATGGTAGCTCCGGCATGGAGTAAGAGTCGTTGGGGCCAGTACATTAGGCGAAGGTCACTGATGATCTGGTAGAGGTACCAGTGAAACAGCTGTATGACCACCTAGCCTCCTTTGTGTTGTGTTGTGTTTCCTGCTTTTTGAAGTTATGTGCAAACAAAACGAGACCTAGAGCCAGCGTACTATTGATGGTTTGAAACCAAAGTTGTTTAAAATGGCACTTCAAAAATTGGATTTTTGATGCCTTTCATTAGGTTTTTTTAAATCTTACCATAAAAAGTGACCAAGTCTCAGATATTGACAGGATGGGGTAATATCTTATGAACATTTTTTGCCCTTGGTCATCAAAATCGGATGAAAAATAAACGCTATATTCACAATTAAGTAAACATACCTCTTCTTGAGAGTATTATTAATTGTTGTTTTGCATGCAAAAAACAGTGACAAAACAGTGACTAAAACAGTGATCAAAACAGTGACTAAAACAGTGACCAAACACTGACTAAATCAGTGACTAAAATAGTGACTAAATCAGTGAGCGATATAGAATTTTACTCGGCATTATCAGCAGACGAGGCAAAAGCATGGTAATCATTTTGCGCAGTAGTGTCTAGTTTTCACTAGGAAACAAAAGAAGTGAGGACTACAAAGAAATTGTTGATGATTTATTGGAAAACTACAAAAAAATTGGTATAATCTCGGTCTGTTTTTCATCGAGTTTTTATATTTACCAATTGTATTTCTTTTTATTTTTTAAAGGTGTAAATATGTCCCTAAAAATTCACTTTTTGCACTCCCATTTGGATTTTTTCCCGGACAACCAAGGCGACGAAAACGACGAGCATGGCGAACGCTTCCATCAGCAAATGCAGCAGATGGAGTTTCGCTACCAAGGCAAGTGGGATCCGGCAATGATGTGAGACTATTGCTGGTTCTTGTAGCGAGAAACACACAGTCTGAACAAAAAACAAAAGCGGGTATAAAAATTTGGAATTTTTTTATACAACCTTGAACTGCAATAAAAAGTCCTAATGTTCAACGTTTATTCTTATTTGTGACTAAGATGTGATTTTTATACTGAAAATACTAGCAAAAAAATAGAGGAAAGCTAACTTCGGCTCAACCGAAGTTTATATACCCTTGGAGCACGATATATTTCTGCCAGTTCTTTATATGGCAGCTATACGATATATTCAACCGATTTTGATCAAACTCTCTAAAATTGTGTTGAGACAGATAATATTTATAACTGAAACGTACAAACACGCTACCATTGAAAACAAAAAAGTTTTTCTCACTAAAACTATTTTTTCGACCGATCATTCCTATGGCAGCTATATGCTATAGTCATCCGATTTGGATCAGACTTGAAAGAATTATGTGTTAGCATATTATATTGATCAGTAACAAGTTTGGGAGCGATAGCATTGAAAACATAAAAGTTTTTCATACTAAAACTATTTTTCAGATCTATCTTTTGTATGGCAACTATACTATATAGTCGCCCGATTTGAATAAAACTTGCTGAAATTATGTGAAAACATAAAAAACTTATAAATACGAGGTTTGGTAGCGATAGCATTGAAAACAAAAAAGTTTTTCTATTTAAAACTACTTTTTCAACCGATCGTTCCTATGGCAGCTATATGCTATAGTCATCCGATCCGGCCGGTTCCGACAAATGTGCAGCGTATTTGTATCAAAAGACTTCGTGCAAAGTTTGGTTACGATAGCTTTAAAACTGACGGAGGAGATAGCATAGAAACAGACGGACGGACAGACGGACAGACGGACCGACGGACAGACGGACAGACGGACATGGCTATATCAACTCAGCTCGTCACGCTGATCAAGAATATATATACTTTATGTGGTCGGAGATGCTTCCTTCTGTGCGTTACAAACATCCGGACAATTTTAATATACCCTCTCCAAGGGTATAAAAACTCGATATTTTAGTTACATTTCGATGTCAGAGAGGAATTTTTCAAATGGCAGTATCTTAAATTGCTCTCTGATGTGACTTTGTTTTGTTAAGAAAACTCGCGCAGAGTTACGGGTCTGAGAGCATACAAAACAACAATTAAAAATACATACTCTCAAGAAGAGGTATGTTTACTTAATTGTGAATACAGCGTTATTTTTCGTCCGATTTTAATGTCCAAGGGCAAAAAATGTTTGTAAGAGATTTCTCCATCCTGTCAATATCTGAGACCTGAGCACTTTTTATGGTAAGAGTGAAAAAAACTTAATAAAAGGCAGCCAAAAATTAAAAATAATAAATTTTTTTTCAAAAATCCAACTTTGAAGTGCTATTACTTCGTCATTTATTATTGGATTTTACTCAACTGTGGTTTGTTTATCATCCTTATTATCCTTAATTTTTGTTCCAGTTTATACATATCGGTGGACTAAAACCAGAGAAAATGGCATTTTAGTAGACCTACCTTTTTTCAAAACACAAAAATTGAAAATCTAGCGACATCTCAAAAACCGTTCTACTTTAGACATATCTGAGAGCAGATTTGAACTCAGCGTGAAAGGGATCAATTGCTAAAAAAGCCGAATACAAAAACTTTTGAAATTTTGTGACATAGTGTAATTATGAACTTATAGATTCCTAAGTCTTTCCCAAAAATTCAAAAGACAATATTTTTAAATTAAACTTTGACATAAATCCTATTTCGTTCAACCATTAACTACAACTCTTAATATCAAAACAAATTTAGCTTAAATCAGCCACTCTTCAATTATAATTTAAAACAAATTGAATTTCCTTCTTCCCCACACCCTTCTCTACAGCTGTCGACTCTTTCCCCTCGCCCCCCCTCCCTCTTCCACCGTTCTCCACTCTATCACTTCCCTCTTCCTGCGCTCTCTACTCTTTCCCGTCCCACCTCATTACTCTCTCACACTCTCTCTCGTGCTCTTAGCAATACAGCTTAGCACAATGTAGCCTGAACGCAATTGCTCATTTATTTGCAACATAACTTTTCCATGGCGTTTTCACCCATTTCACGAAAATTTTTCCAAATTTTCTTTCTTAGTGCGCGCATAACTAAACGAAGGTCTATGCCAAATCTTAGATCTGTAGGATAAGCAGTTTTGGTTGTGGGTTGATATGTCAGTCAGTATGTCCGAATTATAAGTATAGATCAGAGATGGGCACGCACACATATCGCCACACTTTTCACACGCATACAAGCACAATTTGCGTGCACAACATTCGTGTTCTATAAATAGCTTCAGCTAATAGCGTACGTGTGATTTTGTGCAGTCGGCCGCGGCAGAGGCCCAATGGGTTGTGCCAAGGAACGACGCGACGCGCCCATCCGGTATAGATGATGGCTATAAACAACAAAGCAAAGAAAATCTAACATAGAAGCGCACTTTAAAACGCCTCTCTATTTTGAGTGATGTTAACTCCATCCTTTTTTTTTTTTCACTCAAAATTTTTGTCCACATAGAAAAAAAAATTTATTGGAGGAGACTAACAAAATCACAAAAATTACTCAAATGGTCAAAAAATGACTCAGAGAGCCAAAATGACAGCAATCAGCTGACTAATATCTGAGTGAAATGTTGACGACAGAGCAACGTGCGCTTCTATGTTAGATTTTCTTTGGACAAAGTTGTCTTTAATATATTCTAAAACAAAAAAAATTTTTGTCATTAGAACAGCTTTTTGTCATTAGAACATTGGAGAGACTCTATATAAGGCAAAATTGCAGAGTTATAATTCTTATTTCATAGGTCACTGACGCGTTGAACTTTTCGATGCCAAATTTCCAGAATTTTGAATTTATTTGCTTCACTATGCCTAAAACGTTACAGCTAATGCCTCAAATAACTGAAATAAGGCGCAGGGCCACTAGTTGCCCATCGCAGTAGCAGATCAATAATTTGATTATATGATATAAAATAAACGAATAAAATTCTACTTCTTCTTCATTCGGCGGCTCCCACAGCTTCGACAACGACTGCGACACTCTTCACAAACCCCAAAGTATTCAAGTGGCAGCAGCTTGCTCATCTTGCGCACATTTTTTAAACTTGTGGCCGACCAGTCGCTATCGTCGGTATCATCATAATCATTGTTCTTGCCCTCAACAAAATCCAACAGCTTCAATGCCTTGATCACACGCTTGCGCTGCTTAGGATCGCAGATGGAACTAGACAAGGATTCTCCATCGCTTAAAACACGTGAACGAGAGCAGCCTGGTTGATCATCGCTCTCCAGTTCTGGCTCCGCTGGTGCACCCAAAGTGGCCGCTGCATTGAGAGCCGACTTCACACGGGCCAACTCTACAGTACTTAAGTCCATTAGACTACGTGCAGCACCCATCTTACGATCCTTGACGGACAAAGGCTTGGAACGGCGACGACGTGTGATACTATGGATAGCACACTGTTTCATGGTCTTGCGTTTAACGGGCATCTTGATCAAGAATAATTACAATAAATATATTTCGTTTAATTTTTGGACTGGAGATTTCGAAATCAAGCAATAGAATGGGTTTGGGTTAACTGGGGGTAATGATTGGGGGGAAGTTGCCTACTTGGTTTTATTAACACAATCAACAGGCTTTGTTTAAAATTTGAGTTTTGGGTTTTTGTTCATTGGGTTCAATAATTTTAATTAATTGATTTCTAAATTTTTTAAAATTGTTTTCTAATTAAATTAAGACGTGACATGGTTTAATGTTGCTTTAGGTAAATTATTAAATCTAAAGATTGATTTAACATCAACATTGCATCATTATAAAGTTTTGTATCTAATAAGCCTTTCTAGATATCAAATTTTCCATATCAGTTTCCAGCCACTTTTCCATAGAGCATCCACAAGTATCCAAACCCCAACAAAAGTGTAAGACCACACCCCATTGAAAATAGTCAAGCATCAGACCAGCTGGTTGGGTTTCCGTGAGAACTTCCTTGTGCACTTCCGGGTTTGTCATGCCCCACTTTTCCGCACTTCACCACAAAGTGAAAAACGCTACAAGCGCCAAATATTTCATGGCAACTGCACAAGGGGTGGGCGTGTGTGTGTGGTGTGCGTGGGTGGGTGTGTGTATGTTTGTTTATTTGCATCTTCTAAACAGTTCGCTCCAGAGTGGGAAAAATAGATTTTCTCCTTTTTTTTTTGGATAACAGCCAAAAGAAAAGCGCAACACAAATACGCATATCAAATTTTTGCTAGGAGAAAGCACAAGAAGCAAAACACGAACAGCATTCAAATGTGTGTCGAGTCGCACCCTCAAAGAGACTTTTGACTTTGCGTGCAACTGAGCATATGAGCGTGATTTCTGCATTTGTGCTTTTGCCGGGACATAAATGAAAGTGGGCTAAAAAACTGGGCGTGGCAGGCTGTCCAGTTGGGCCGTGTTTCGCCCCGCCGCCCAGCTATCTCTGCATAAAGCCTGCTGAAATTTCAAGCACTTTTGACACTTTTACACAGCCAGCAAACAGTACGAAACGGAGCCATGGACACCGTCCTCCTTCTGATCCCAGGGCCAGAGCGTTTGGCATAGTCTTACACAAAGATTTACGTACAAAAATGTTGACATAAAGTGCGCAAAAAGTGGAATTGCATTTCGTATGAAACTCGAGTATGCCCTTTTGTTAACACGATGATGATGACGACGATGATGATGATGGCCACGCCCACTCCTTCAGAACTCCAACTCTTTGGGCATTTTTAACAAGGCATAATGTGGCACACATTCTCTCGCACATAAGAAATGGAATGACACCCGAATTGCTGAAAGGACAAATTGTTGCTTCTTCATTTTATTTAAAGTGCAAAAATTTAATTGTTACCGAAATTCCTTATTTCCACAGAAGACAAAATGTTTGCATATTTAAGAGAGTTATGTGCAATTACATTATTGAAAAATGTGAAATATGCATAACAAAGAATTAAAATTTATTAAAGATATGAGAAAAGTCAAGCTTACTCGTATGAAATATTTAAGGAAAATGTAATGAAACCAAAAATCAAGATTCACAAAATTTATTAGAAATAGCAACAGGAAAAAATATGAAAATACAACAAATCTTATATATCAAAGTTATTTTTGAAAGAAAAATACTTCATCGCTCCACTGAATAGGTTCAACACGTTTCAAAAAGTAAAATTGCTAGATCTCTTCTATGAATTTAGCGATAGCCAAAATTTACTTGTTAATGAAACTTCAAACCGAGCAGCAGCTGAAAACAGCGCAGCTGCTGCACTGCGGAAGCAATCTCGCTTTTGGTCATAACTTCAGCATCGTTCATCATAGATGGCGCCACTACTTGTTTGCAAAAACCACAACCACGCCACTACTGTGACCATTAGGCATCCCGCGTATGCCAACTAAAACACTTAGTTGATTTAGTATTGTTTAATAATACATTTATTAAGTTTCCCACTGAATCAAAATATCGTAAAAAATATCGCTAGCTATACTTACGCGAAACATCAACGTGCAAAACTATCGAAAAAACACTCGCAAACAATCCGCAAATTAATACCCCGTAGCTCAGTTTGGGGCAGAGAAAGTTTCGTTTTCGATAGCACGCAAAAGATTCGTTTGCAAGCCTTTTACGATAGTTTTTGCGGGCCTCTTTTATACTTCTTGCTACTCACTTTACCAATCGATTGGAGCCTTCTTCGATACAACAGTATCGGTTGTTCGTTTTTCGTCAATATCAATTTTCTCCCTCTTCACATATCATATTAAAGCTCGAATCCGATAATTTGACGATACTTTCGCCCGTAGTATCAGTTCTGAGCTCGAATGCGATAGTTTTACGATTCTCTCGCTTGACGTTCGCTTTGTGGTGCAGTGGGTTAGTTCAATAACGCCACTCAGACGGCCCGCATACTTGTTAAACTAGAGAAGAGACTATTGTAAAGTATTCAATAGATAAGCGTGACCAGAGCTGCCACAGATAGATGTTGCCAGAGCTTCCACAGTACTCTATATTCAGCGACTGTGTCACGATTTAGCACAGTGTTTCCATATTTGCAGAGTTTTTCCCCCAGAAAGTCTTCTGGAGCGATCCTCTTCTGTGACGTTGTCGTTGGTGGTGGCGATGGTAACCGTGACAACGGTAGCGGTGAAAATTCAATGAGGGGCCGTATTGCTCCAAAGGTTTCTTGTAGCAGAACAAGTGTGGCTTGCTGTGATCAGCCGTTGGAGTTGTAGTTATGTCGATATTAACCTCGCGTAGAGGACGTTGATTCGAGTGGGCGTCGATAAGCAAGTTCGCCCAAGCAGGATGAGGTTGTTTCTCGTCAAGCCGATAGTGTTTCCTCTGCTTCGAGGTAGTTGCTTCAAGTGGAGGTAAGTTCGTTCGCGCTGAAATGTTGTTGCCTCACCTCGACGGCTTCGTTGTGCACCTTTTTGAGGGCTAGGTTGTGCCTCTGGTTGATGGCTTCGTTGTGCCTATGGTTGAGGGCTTCGTTGTACCTTTGGCTGAGGGCTTCGTTGTGCCTCTGGTTGAGGGCTTTGTTGTGCCTCTGGTTTAGGGCTTCGTTGTGCCTCTGGTTGTGGGCTTCGTTGTGCCTCTAGTTGAGGGCTTCGTGTTTAGAGCTTTGTGATGAGAGCTTCGTTTTAAGGTAGCTGAGTCTGTAGTACTGGTTATTGTACCCCTAGCAGAGACTTGCGTTTGGTCGAAACGACCCTTGTTGTTGAGGTCAATGCGAAGCATTTAGACGAGGCTCGGCAAGGCATTGCACTCCCGATGACGAACCCGCCTAATTGTTGCTGTTGCTAATCCTTCACAGGATGCGAGGATGTGCTGATTTTGTTTGAAGCATAAGTGGTTATGCTGAAGGGGGCGGCGGCAGCAGTCGTGTGTGCGGCCAATGGTATCCGTAGTCTTTTTGGCCACAAGATGGTGATGCTGGTGGCAATAACTGAAAATAAACTTGATCTGCTTGCAAGTATAAGAATTATGTGTCTGCTACATTCTTACAGATGGACAGACGGACACGGCTATATCAGCTCGGCTGTTGATGCTGATCAATAATATATATGCTTTATAGGGTCGGAAATGATTTCTTTTCCCTGTTACATACTTTTGCACAAACTTAATATACTCTATGTACCTTCGGTACAGAGTATAAAGATATGGAATTTTTTAAAAATACAATGGTAAAGAAAAAAAATTCATATAAGAGTCGGGAAAAAATATTGTTTTTAATTATTTCTGTAAAACCTTTTTCGGATCTGCTTGAAAGTTGTACAGAATGTTTATAAGACCCTAATAGTTAAAAACAAAATCAAGTCCGGTTTTCGTTAGCCCGATATTGTTCCGTTTGACCCTGATGCTTTCTCCGAAGCTGAATTCATTGAGGCTGTCGAACGAAATGCAGTAGAAATCGCCATCTTGATGAAGACAATCAGCGTCGTATCATCGTTTCCGCCGATCCCAATATTGGGCGAGAAGAAGAGGTGTTATCCTCCCCAGAACCATCCAATTCACGAGCGTATTCGGCTAGCCGCTTATCACTGTTGGATGAAAATGGGTCGGTACAAGGAACTTCTCAGAAAAGCCATCGAATCGCGGTCGCAAGCCAATGCAAACCGCTGTGCTAACTTACAGAACAACAGAAAGCGGTCGGCCAAACGCAGTGCCAAGAAAAAAGCGTCTTCGACATCGGAAGAAGACGAAGATGTCGACTTCTGTTTGATTTGTTTGGCGCTCTTGCCAAAAAAAACTGACCGCTGCAAATTCGATCCATTGCGATGTTTGCGATCGTCCTGTGCATTTGAAGTGCGCTGGCATGACGGCCAGCTATTTCACATGCAAAATTGCATTTCGGAATAGTTTTTTTCATTTGGTCACTGAAGTAATTTTTTTGATATTTTTTTGCCACTGATGGCAATAATTTTTTTCTATTTGTCACTGAAGGCTTCCAAAATAAATAAATGTTCTATTTTCATCAATTCGTGGCCATTTTACTTCATATTTTCCCATTTCTTGCTATTATAAAAAGGGGTGTCCACAACCGGGTACAAAAAAAGTTTTGTCCAAAAATCATCACTTCATATACATACATGGCTGCAAATTTTTTTCCATTTGTCTAAAACAATAGGTTACTTTAGAGGAAAGTTAGCTAGAGTCTCTAGCTTTACAATGATGTTCAAATCACCGCATAATGTTGACTTGGAAAAAGTTATTAGTGAAAAACGCAACTATGTCCACAACCGGAGACTCTCCCCTACTATATACTTGATGGTGCAGAGTATAAAAATTCTTCATTTTTTTGGCTCAACTGAATAGGTTCATAAACTTAAAATTAAAGAAAAATTGCATTAAGCAATAATTCACAGATGTGGTTCATTCTTACTTATAATTTGGATATTTAAGAATAATTTAGTATTTGATGCAGCCTTTTTGTTCAAGATAACTTCATGCGATCGATTTGGCAAAGAATTATTAAACGTCGTAAAAACTTTAAGCGAAATTGCTGACCAATCTTTTTATACACTTGAAAAGTGTATTATAATTTTGCCCAGAAGTTTGCAACGCATTGAAGGAATCATCTCCGACCACATAAAGTATATATATTCTTGATCAGCATGACGAGCTGAGTCGATTAAGCTTTGTCCGTCCGTCTGTCCGTCTGTCTGTTTCTACGCGAACTAGTCCCTCAGTTTTGGAGCTATCGAGCTGAAATTTTGCACAGAGTCTTCTTTTTACTGCACGCTGCTAATATGTCGGAACCGACCGGATCGGATGACTACTTCTTGTAGCTGCCATACAAATGTACGTTCGGAAAATGGATTTTAGTAAGAAAAACTGGTTTGTTCTCAAAATTACTGCTCTCAAACACGGTCATGGGTAATATGTAATGTTTTTAAGCTGATCTGCGAAGTTTGGTCGAAGTCTCTAACCGTTGAGACAAGCTATTTCAAGTGTATCAAAACTTCGGTACAGACGAAGTTAGCTTTGCCTTTCTCGTTTAATGTCCTCAATTGGAGTAGCAGAAATGTTTCAGAATAGTGGAAAAACTCTTTTTAGTATCTTTTTGTAATCTTTTGGGTTCATATAAAACCTTTGAAACTGAAACTCTAAAGTTCCATAATATGATATGCATAAGAATGATGACGACTGTAGAAACATTATTTCCTTTCCCTTTGCTGGTCGTGAAAGTAGTATGTTATAGCCGTCTGATCCATTATTGGTGCACTATTTTTCATCGCAAAAGACAACAGTGTGCCACTCAAGGGCGCGCCAACTAATTTTTAAATTTTGCATTATACTGGTGAAGAATGCAACTTAAAATTAATTATTATTTAAAAATGCATCATAAAACATATAACACAATCAACAAATTTCAGTTAATCATTAAATAAACCCATATTTAAAATAAGAGATGAAAAACATCTGGTGTTCCAACTAGATTTTCTAATAAGAAAATGAAATCTCTAGAAGTTCAGTGGCACCAAAAAATTTTTCGAGAGATTAAAAACCAAACAGTCGGCAAAATCTCTCAGAGATTTCTGCGCATATGAAAAAGTTGATTGAATTGATAAAGATATTTTCGTGGAAAATATTCAGTTGATCAGGCTGTAGTATTTTTAGGGGACTTTGTAGCTAAGAAAATACTAAAATAATACACTTTATATCCAAACCCTGAATATGCGGCTCGAAGGACCATTTTTATTTTTATTCTTGCTTTGTGGTTCGAAGTGTGTATTGTGTTCAAGGTCCATGGTTCATGCCAGATCAAGCGGATCACAGTCACACGCTTATTATGTTGAGTATCCCAAAATCCGACTCGAAGGACCAGTGTTTGTAGTTGCATGATTTTAAAGGTGTTTGTGTGTTTGTAATAAAATGAAAAACTTAAATTGAATCCGAAAAAAAACATTTCTTGGCCTTTAATTTCGTTGCTCTTTTATTTCGCTTGCCATTTTTAAGAAAAAATTTCATCTGCATCTAAGCATAGAGTGGACATAATAACCAGACTAAAAATGAAACGTACACACACCCAACAGTCAAGTCAACAGCAAAGATGAAAGTGCATTTTAATTGTAGCACAAAACGGAAAAAAAAATTTAAAGAACACAAAATTTTCCCAAGGCAAAATGAAAGAAGAAAATTTGTGTTAGCTTTTAGAGTACTGAGCATTTATTGTATAGAATTACTTTTGGGCTTTGCTCGTATTTGCACAATTTTCTTAGTGCTCAGCAATCATAAAGTGCTGTATGACATATGAGCTAAGCTCTCGAATGAAAATATTTTTTAAATATTTAAAATCTCAACGGAGACTTTTGGTAGGTTTCGTTGGTTAACTTGGCCTATTTCTTGCCAGCGGCCCTAAACAAATTCAACAAATTCGTGGTTTTTTTCCAGTTTTCTGTTTACAACTAGAGCAAATAAATTTTGCGGTTAAGTGAATTAAAATTTTGCTTTCGTTTATTTTAATTGAAAATTTCCAACGTTGACCACTATTAATCAAGGCCAGGCAACAGCTGCACTTCAATTTTTAGCCAGATGCAAAAATTTGTCAAAGCAAAAATCGAAGAGATGAAAATTTATGATGATATCTTTTTCTGTCTGCCTGTCGCACGACTCAGAGCAAAATGCGCTTAAAATCTTTACTTATGGTTTGCCCCAGCAAACAGACAGAGAAAAGCTAGAATCTCAGCACAAAAATAAACAAACAAAAACCAAAAGCTTACAATGTATGTAGGAGGAGGAGGAGGAGGAGGAGGAGTAGCAGGCGGAGCAGAAGTGGGAGGACTTGTGTTTGTGTGTTGAGCATACGCCATGTTAACCATAAGCTTGGCTCGTTGTCAACAGCTGTTCCTGGGCTGTTCCTGGTAAAGTGTTTAATGACAAATGACATGGGCTAGTGCACGTCTCTTCACTTTTTCATGCTCCATATGAATAGATAGACGAATGACCCCCAAAAAATGTAAGGAAACATAAAAGACAACAGCAGAGTTGTAAAGAATTTTCTGTCTGTCCATGTACAATGCATGCATAGCTGCAAGTTGAGCGTGGCAAACAGGGAGCTGTGTGTCAGCAGGTGCGTAGTCTTGGCCAGGGATCAAATGGAATTTGGACATATTTAAGACAACTTTACTTAACATCAATAAAAACAATAATGTTCCTAACTCAAAAATTTGCTTTATATTGTCCCCCCCGAAAAACCAAAAAATTTGTAACGTTGCCCCTGCACATTGCAATCACAAACTGTCCAGCTGCAGCTAGGCTAGTGTGGAGTTTGTGGGGGCAGGAAGGGTTAAACATTTAAAGGACAGCACTAAGATTGATTTGCATGCGACAGTTTGTTTTTGTTGGCCAACAAAAACTAAATTAGAAAATTTAAATTAAAATATATGGCCATAAAATGTTTTTACTCTAAGTTATTTATTCACAAATTGCAAGAAAGAAATTTAAATGGAATGCCTTTTGATTAAATTGTTGCAATTCTTGCTCTGGTCTGCTGTGGTTTTAATAGAATTTTTTAAATTATTCGTTGATTTTTTTTTTGGGAGAATTCAATAGACGCCACAGACAGAGTTCGGAAATTATTAAAAAACGATTTTGTGGTGCGCCACGTCAGAAAAGGCTTTTGCCACATCGTTGGATTTTATGGTTTCGCGCACGCACAAAACTTTTGCCAAAACAGCAACAACAACAACAACAACAACACCGACTAGAACCAGAACTGGGCCAACTTGTGCCTGGGAGTTTTTGAGTTTAAAGTTGCCGTGGAAATTTTCATTTTGATTTGGGTTTCCCACCTGCAGCAGCTGCAGCGGCTGCATTACCGGGTTTTCTTAGTGCAAAACTCAAACAACTTTGACAAGGCAAAAGGCAGCCAATCAAATGAGCCGCTCGGTCTAAGCGTGCGTAACCAACAAATTTCCAGTTGGTAATTAAAAATGCATGCTACCCTCCCAGTGAGACGGAGAAAGAGAGAGAGAGAGAGAGAGCAAGCGAGAATGAGAGGCCTGCTGCTGCTTTCAGCCAACATTAAGTGCCACATAATTGCTTAATCTCTGCGGCTTTTACACGACAGAGCGTAATAATTTATTTGACTGTCAGTTTCTGCCCCAAAGTAGAGACATGAAAATTAAAACGAAAAACTGCAGAGCCAAAGGACAGCGAACAGCGGACGGAACGACAAGGCAAATTATGCAGTCACGTCCCAGAAGGGGTTAATATTTTTGCGGGTCAGTAAAGGATTTATGGTTAGTAGCCTAGTGTAGTGAGCGGGAGCGGTGGGAGGAAAAAAGGGAGACCAAAAGCCGAATTGTAATGGCAGGCAGGTTGAAAAACTGTTGCTTGGTCAAATTTTTTATGCCATTTTAAATGCGTTGTTTTTAAGGAATAATAGATTATAATTACAGCTGATGCTACCAGGTGGTAAGATGACGACTGTGAAAATATTTTAAAAGTTTTTAGCTTCTAGATGCCAATATGCCATGTCGACAAATCCGAGAAAAAATTATAATTATAGAATTCGCAGAATGCGCAGTTATTTGCGGGTTCAGGTACATAAACTTACTAACTTGGTAAGAGCCGCGAGTTTATAAGGAAGGACAAAGAAATGCATCCAAAGTTATTTCTATGCTGAACTCCGATTTAATGCCTTCTTCTGTGCTCACAAATTTAATAATAAAATATGTCTCATTTCCAGCATCGGAATACTTATTTCAGATTTGGATATATCAGATAGCTTGCTATCTAATTCCGACGTGCCTTGCTGCACCCTCCTTAGAAATTCAATTTCCCCTTCTTAAATTGTCATCTATTACAACTTCATGACAATCTAAACTCATTGTACAACTTCTTCTTTATTTCCTATTTACCCGTCCTCTTGATGATCTAACCTCATATAACATTTCGCAAATTTCTCGTTACCGACGATTCCAAATTTTCGACCATCAACAACAGTTGATATTTTACTAACTGAGTCGTAAGCAGTTTGATGAGTTCATTGTGTAATATTGTGTACCAATTTAGATTAAATATGAATTCTGATAATATGATTTGAAACTAAGTTTGAGCTAAATATTATTAAGAACAGCAACCATAGTGATAATCGGCCATACACAGAGAAAAAAAAAGATCAAATTCATGCCGATATTAACCAGATTGAAATGAACTTTACAAAAATATCAATATTTTCATTTCATTTTGACAAGAAAATAATATCTTTCTGATCCAAAATAATGTCATTCACGTAAATTGATATGAAATAGTTTCAGAATGATACTGAAAATATTAATATGGGCATTTCCAAAAAAAGGTCAACCTGGGCCAAAAAATTAAAGTGGTTAAAAAAACACTATATTTGATAGAATTTTCATAGGGGAAACAATTAAATTAAACAAATGTACGCTAATCTTACATTTACTAATAACCCAATTGGATATATTCGGTTTCACAGCCGTGCTAGCGCGATTTTTCTCATTTTGACATTAAATTTGCTTAATTTATTGGAAAAAAGTGACTATAGATTCCATGTACTTCCGCTATCTAAAATCTTTCTGATTTTACAAAGGGCTATAGAAGAATGCATAAGAAACAATGAGAAACTATGGCAATGCAATTAACTGCAAGTTTTTGCTTCGCATTATAGCAAAAACCACATAAATATGGTGATGGAAGAAATGTCACGTTCGACATGTCACGTATCGACAGAGATAAAAATTTTTTACAAAAAATGTACTCAAATTTTTAAATCAAATAATATACATTTCAAATCAGACGCTCAGAAACTAGAGAAGGCCGCTTAAATTATCAAACCGCAAATTCAAAATATAAGGAACTCGGAAAAAACAACGACTCTACTATCAGCAACTGGAAGTTGAAATTTGTAAAATAAATGATAGTAAGAGCTTCTGGGCAATAGCCAGAAAACTGAATGGCAGCGCTGCGTCGAATGGTATAAAAGCAAGCCCACAATTGCTAGCAACACATTTCAAAGCTCTCCTCCAAGTACCTTGTGAATCGGAAATCAGCTTCGCACTCCCATTGAAAAAAAAAAAAAACTTGATGCTCAAATTACCAGATCAGAAATCCTCGTGGCATTACGCAGCGCTAAGGACAACAAAGCCCCAGGGATAGACAGAATACCAGCAGAATTTCTTAAAAACTCATCAGACACTTTCATAGACCAACTATCCATAGCCTACAATACCATCCTTGATGAAGGAATATCGCCAACAAACTTTCTCTCCAATATCATCTTCCCAATTTTTAAAAAAAGGAGACCCCACCGAAGCAAGTAACTATAGAGGAATTTCTTTCCTAAATAGCACACAAAAAGTATTCGCTTCTATTCTGTTAAACAGATTAACGACTTGGGCCAATAGACACCACATTTTAAGCGAGTATCAGTCGGGTTTTCGTAAAGGATACTCAACCATCGACAGTATTTTTGTGTTAACCGCCATTGCGAATGAGTACCTGCAGCGAAAGGAAAAAATGTACATGTTCTTCATAGACTTTAAGGCCGCTTTTGACACAATTGATCGAAGAGCTCTATTTCTAAAGCTCAGTAACTGCGGAATTTCGACAAAAATACTCAACGCAATAAAGGCTATGTACACAGACAACAAAACAGCAGTTTGGGATGGCAAGCAAAGATCGGAATTTTTTGATACCAGCATGGGCGTCAAACAAGGTTGCCTTTTAAGCCCCTTCCTGTTTTCAATTTTTGTGGACGACATCACCACTGTTCTACCAGGAGGCGTGACTATCGGAACAGAAGTTGTAAAAGTCCTCATGTATGCAGATGACATGGTGCTGCTGGCAGACTCCCCAAAAAAATTGCAAAACATGATAGACTGCGTACAAGACTACTGCAAACTATGGAATCTTCGGATCAACACCGAGAAATCAAAGGTCATGGTGATTAAGGATACGAGAGGACGCCCCTCGACTAGTGAAACGTGGTCCATAAATGGTTGCTTAATCGAAAATGTTAGGGAATATAAGTACCTGGGAGTACTGCTAACGCCGAATATGACTTTCGATAAGCACGTATTACAACGACTTCACGACTCCAATGTAGCGATAAATACCACATGGAATGCCTTTTTTGCAAAGAAGGATGTAAAGTGCAGTACAAAGTATAAGCTCTTCGAGGCCACAGCGAGATCAGTAATGTGCTATGCAGCCCCGGTTTGGGGACACTTGCAGCTAGACGACGTGGAAAGACTTGTACCCACTTTCCTGAAAAGGATTTTCAAATGGCCAAGGAACACGCCACACTACGCCATTTACCTTGAAACCGGCCTAGCTCCGCTTTATATAAAGACGTTGGAAATGCATTTCTCTTATATAAGAAAAGTCATGAACCTCAGCTCTCATAGACTCCCAAAAATTGTAGCAATGCATCTCTTGCATAGTAGATCGCAATTCTTTGATAAGTGGGACAGCCTAGCGCATCAAGTCGGCGTACAATTATCTTTGGAAGACCTAAATTCTTGGAATGACAAGCACAAACAGATACTGGAAGGCCTGGCAGTAGCAGCACGAACGAGATTCATAGATCAGGCAAGATGCAGTGGAACCCGAGCGTACTACAGGAGATTGAAATATGACATGGGAGTTCAAAACTATTTCTCTGACACTCTCGGCTCACAGGCAATATCCGTGATATTCAAAGCGAGAGCAGAGGTGTTGCATATCAACTATAGGCCATACAGTACGGGAGCTAATACAGAGTGCAGCATGTGTAACCTACATGAAAGGGAAGACACTTTCCATTTTATAGCAGTATGCCCGGTGCTTAAAGAAATCAGGCAAGCACACTGGGGAACCCAATTAATAGGCATGGACAAATTCGAAAAAATACTGAACGGAGAAAATTGGGTTGTGTTAGCAAACTACCTCAAGGAAGCACTTCAATATAGGCATCAAATCATTGTTGAAGATTTTTAAAATAATACATATAAAAAGAAAAGAAAAATAATCCTAAGTCTTATATTACATTACATTAGATTTAGTCAATTAATTTTGTAACTGGCTGACGGCATCTCTTGCCAATCGCTAAATATGGCACAAAAATAAAAACCTACTACTACTACTACTACTACTGAAGTTTGGGCCTTTATGTACAGGGTGCCACAGAAATCTCTAGAGATTTTGCCGACGGTTAGTTTGTAAATCTCTCGAAAAAATTCGTTGGTGCCACAGAACTTCTAGAGATTTCACTTTCTAATTAGAAAATCTAGTTGGAACACCAGATGTTCCAATTGATGTTCCATCTCTAAAAACAGGGCTGAATCTCTCGCCAAAAAATTATCCCTTTTTTGGATGTGGGTTAATTTAATGATTAACTGAAATTTTTGATTGTGTTATATGTTTTTTGATGCATTTTCTAAGTAATAATTCAATTTTAAATCGCATTTCTCCACAATATAATGCAAAATTTAAAAATTTGTTGGCGCCAAACATGAGGAATTAGTTTCCAGCCCTCAATCCGCTAGCCCTTAAGCTGCCAGCTGTAGGGGGCGCCACTTCGACAAAGGCGCTAGTGAGTAAAGAGCTTTGCCAAATCTCTTAACAAAACATTAGAGGTTTGAAGCCAACCAATAGAATTTTCTGTGGCACGTAAGAATTGGAATTCGGTTGGAATTTGGTTGTAAGAGGTTTCTGTGGCACCCCCGATTAGGACGGACATTCAATATATGGAAAAATGTAACATCATACTGATACCCGCTTAAACGATGCATATTTGTGTATACAACACATAGCAAAAAAAATTTTTTGAGAAAAAGTTAGTTAGGCGTAGACTTGGTTTGAAGTCATAACATTTGACATAAAGGTACCATGACCATTGAAAAATTTGTTTTTTCTATAACCCATACAATATGCAAATAATATTTACTAAATATATATTTTGTAAAAATCGTATATAACGGCAAAATTTCTACTATTCTGCGCTGTTCACTTCTAGATGAAAGCAAGTTTCAGCGGTATACTAAGTGGCTATCAGAATATCTTGGAAGTGAGATCCCACACGAACTGAACTAAAGAGCTGCGCTTCACGGTTGCAGCCGTTCTTCCGAATAGTCTTTTTTACTGTGCTGCTTATACATAGACTATCATCCACTTGATAATTCCCATTCTTTCTGGATCTAGCGTTAAATATGAAATTTTATATTTATATATGAAATTTTTTTATTATATATGTAAATATTAAAAAAATATTTTTTTTTATCTTTGTATATCCATTTGTTTTGTTTTGGAACCACTGGTCTGAACACAGTTGGAATTCTGTCTCTCTCTACCGGTTGAGCTATTCCGCGCGCTGGTGGCAAAGCGTCTAGTACACTAATTGTATAGAATTGAATTTACCACCTGCCTAAAAACATGAGACCACTTGTAATTCTCAAGTTCGAATTCCGCAGATAATTCATTTATAATGGGCAAAAAAATTTGGTCATTAAGTAAAAAATTTGGTCATTAAGTGTGTTTATATTCAAATCAAAGAGCAAATTAGTTAATTTTAATAAAAAAATTGCATAGTAAAATTAAATATGTTTGTATTAGTTTTTACTATGCCATTTTTCCCTGAGTGAATAAATACAGGGAATTTGTTTATATATAAAAAAATCTTTATTTATTTTTGTAAATTCATTTCATTCCCCTGAAAGTAGTCTCCGCCAACTGCAATACACTTGTGCCAAGGTTTTTTACAATTTTATAAACAAGCTAAAGTCTTCTTCCGGTATAGACTTCTATTCCTTCTTCGTTTCGGGCTCTATCTCTTTTATCGATTCAAAACGGTCTCCACCGAGCGGTGTTTTGAGTTTAGCGAATCGACCATGGCAGCCCAAATGGTCACTCAAAATGGTTTTCAGTGTTATGTCGGCAGTATCTGACTAGAAGGTGCATGCTTTCATGCGTAGTCCCGCTCAAGGACCATGCTGACTCCAACTTGCGAGCCACATTAGTCGCACTTTTCGAAATGGACAGGCTTACAAACTTAGTCCCATATAAAAGCGTGGATAAAACGCATCTCTTCGTTAGAAATGGGCTAGCTTCGTCAATATTTGGTCTTACTCTACTGACCAAAATTACATTCGAATATTTATTTGTTGCTCGATTAAATTCAAATTTGACAACTTTTAAAATTATACGGAGAATTCGTCGACCAAATTTCGATTCGGTGAACGTGTCGTAAACGTAATATTTGTGAAAACTTTGAACGCTTTTCGCAGAGGTTAAAACATGATCTAAAATTTTTTGATTTTTTAATTTATTATGTACACCCTAAAAGTAATCGTTTAAGATGGTCCACCCTGGGGAACATACCTCTTTTGAATGAAAGTAAAGGGAGGCAAGAATCCTAAGACATGAGCGCTGCTGCTTCTTTCTCCACCCATATATTCCGTAGGAATCATAAACATCGCTTCAACTACTCAGCACATGCGCCAGCACATTCAGCCGTTTCACACTGTTGCAGATTCACATCTAGAGGATTAATTACCCAGCGGCGCAGAGCTCAACGTGTTCTGTTGAAAATATGCATTACGCCTGACGAAAAAGTAATGCACTACAATCGCCGCATTTCGTTTGAGAGATTGTAATCAAAAACAAACGGACTGCGAACATTCTGCATTAAAATTCTCAAAAAATATACGCATTCGTAATGGAAATCGATGGCAGTTCGGCTTTGGCATACATCCTATATCCTTTACCTAGTAATGCAGGCTCTATCTCTCTTGTATAACTCTCTGTTGAAAATCGGTTTTGTTGTTGTTGAAACTTAAAAGCAAATATTATCCGATTGAGAAAAACTTTACCCATTTCGGGATCATTTGGGACATTTGTTCTCCAGAATTTTGAGACCATCTTGTTCTTATCTTAAGTCGAAGGCATTTTGCTTTCTGAACAGGTTTTTCCCTCTGTGTAGTCGTAAACACTTTGATGAGCTCATTGTGTAAGTGTAACATTTGCTGCAACTGCTGGACTATTTGTCTTTTCGTTGTATTGTATTAAAGATAATACAACGCCGATTTACTTTCAAGATGGTTTATTTGGAGATATTTGTGTTCTTGATCTGGAAAATCTGAAAAATCTGCCCATGAATCTGTTTAGTTGGAGGCAAAGTCAGTATTTTTAGTCTTTTGTTTGCAAGATAAGTGTTGGCTTGTATTATATAGTGATGTGTTAGCGTATTTTGTGGTATCATATCCCACTCCACCAAGTAGCGAACGTCAATCGACAATATCGTAAAACTATCGCATTCGTGCTGAAAAGTGATACGACTTGAATATGATATGTGAATAGGGAGGAAAATGATATTGACGAAAAACGAACAACCGATACTGTTGTATCGAAAACGGCTCGCAATCGATTGGTAAACTGAGTCACGAAAGGAATCGAAGAAAGCTCGCAAAAACTATCGAAAAAGGCTTGCAAACGAATCTTTTGCGAACTATCGAGAACGTAACTTTTTCTGCCACAAACTGAATTTGTGGATCGTTTGCGAGTGTTTTCTCGATAGTTTTGCATATTAATGTTTCGCGTTAGTATCGCTAGCGGTATTTTTTACGAGTGGGTAGGTGGTGTAGCATTCAACATTGTTCACCGAATGAGTATGTTGTTACAGACGTTGTCGTTCAGAGTCGCAGAATGTAATCAACTTTATCACTTGCCGTGCACGAACTTCTCCTTTTCTCAATTGTCATTTTCGTCCGTTACGACTCTCAATCATTCTGATTCGAGCTGATCCACTTTCAATTAGCAGGTTCCTCTTCTGTTCGAAGTGCTGCTACGATTGGGTTCTGAGCACGCAGACGACCTCTTTTTGGCATTGTAGCATATATCAAACGCACATAAAGTTTCCTCTAATCAATAATTTACCTTTAAAGTAGCTATAATAAGGATAGCAAACGAACAAAATATATGCAATTAAAAATTGTAAAACACCAGAAAAAATAAAACAAATAAAAAGTTATATATGCTGTTCAGTCTCTCAAAACGCCACTGCGCCAAGGGAGATATGACCTTTTAATATTCACAAAAAAATTTTAATCGAAAAAAAAATATTTTTATAAAAAATAAACATTAAAGACACCAACCAGAAAGTGGGCCCCACCCAATAAATAAAGTGAGAGCTACATATATCACTACATATATGATATATCACATATATTTTTATAGTGGGGAAGGCATTGAAAGCCGGATAGTGTGCGACTTGCCTCACCCACTAAAACCATCCCTAAACTCCGTTTCCCTCTCGCGGTACCACCGCTAAGTATAACTACGAGGGGAGCTGGCATGAAAGGTCTTCGCTAGATTCCTATCTAGGACTTGTAATCAAAATGAGCTGTCTTTTAGGGCAGGGACATGATTCTTTCTGCTGCGAAATTGCTAATTGTAGACCAATTGTTTTGCGAGCTTAGTATCCATCAAGTCGTTGACTATGAATGGTCTCCCAATCTGTAGGCTTAGCTCCCTTCAGCAGCAAATCTGTATATGTTCAGAGTCTTCTACGATCCCTGCACAGTGTGTGCAAAAAGGATCCGTCCCAAGCTTAAACCTAAAAAGGTAGGACTTAAAACATCCATGTCCCGTCAGTGCTTGTCTCATGCAGAAGTCGGTATGCCCGTGCACTGCCGTAAGTCCGGTATTATCCCTCCTGCAGTTCTCCATCTTGACTCCCACAGCGCAAAAGTCTCTTCCCGGCAGAGAGGGACATGCCTGCTAGGACCAGCGCAGCATTCTCGAAAACGGTGCGAAAAGTACACAGCAGTCCCGGCTGTGCTCCGTAAAGTATGAATTTGCGATAAGCATCCTGCTTGGCTGATGGGGTCCGCCAATGTTCGACATCATTCCCGCTAACGCGTTTGAAGTCCTGGCAGCTTTCTCGCCGACATACTCAAGATGGTTGTTAGGCCCAGGTATGGGCAGGCTTCGTCCTAATCAAGCAGCTTCCAACTTCAATAATGGCAGATTCCACTACTTTCTGCTACTGACCAACACCGCTTCCTGCTTGTGGGCTGCCAAACTTAGACCGTTATCTCCGAGCCATGAGATTACCTAACGGTTGGCCACATTTGTGCTGGCTTCGACTTCTTCCACGTGTTTAGTGCCGTCAGCGAAGTCCTCTATTGTAAAGCCATGGGGTAGCGAGTGTTAACTCGATCCTTCAGGTACGCTCATATACCTCCTGTACATTAGGTTCATATATGTAGCTCACTGGCAGAGTTAAACGCGTTTTTGACACGATAACGTTGTCACGTTATGTGATTCTAACAAATTCGACTTTATATACCACTTTTTTTTGCCTATGTACAACAATTTTTAAATTATATTTGGCCTTCGTTTTCCTCTTGCTTTCCACAAAAAGAAAAAAAAAATACTTATATCAAAATATGAAAACTTTGTTGCATTGAAACTGCCTTCCGTTTTCTAAGCTTAATCCGCACACATCCTTGCCTCCTTGAACCATATAAGTTTGCCAATTCCAGTGGCGGCCTGTCACTTGACTTTTGCGGAAATGCATTTAAGAATTATGAGAAAACTCAGCAACAATTGAAAATGTGTATCCCCATTTACCACCCACTTGGAAGGAGCTTGGTGAGGGACCACCCGTTGGTACACCGTATGCATATTTGCATAATGGCTTCACTGTTTCAAAAAACTTGCTAAACACTCTTGATAGACAAGATAAAACACTGTGCACGGTTATTTTTGCGCATAATTTATGTTGTTGCTATGTAGATTTTCCATTCCAGAAGCTGAAAGTAGCCACCCGCCCACCCCCTTACCAAGCTGGTCCGTCGCCCATGCTGCGCATATTTTCACCTGCCTCTGTTGGTGTGTGTGTTTTTTTTATATTTTTTTTAACGCCCGGCGTTGAAATTATTTTAATTATTTTAATTAGTTGAACAATGTTTGCCCAAGTTGCTAGACATTTTAAGCGGCTTAGCCTAAGAGCGGAGAGAGAGGTGCTTAGCTTTAATAATAGAACGAGAGTTATTATTTATGTAAATACTTGAATTTCGCCTAGACAAGCACTGATTTCCACAAATGTTTCTTGTCAAGTTCACAGCCCAACTTATCGATATTATCTCAAACAAAAAGGCAAACAAACAACACGGCATATTTATTTTGATTGAAAAATAAATCGAATTTATGAATTTATTATGAAAACAACAATGGCAACCTAACCGCCTCCTGCTACTCCCAGCCCCACACTTGAAGGCCGTTTCCATTTTTGTGCACTGCAAAATGTATTACATTGTCATCTATAAAGTTGAATTTTTTGTATTTCACGCCCCCTCACAAGCAAGTTGAAATTGGCAGCAGAAATTTGATGTTGTTGTTATTTGCTATCAACCTTAAGTAATGCCTATGAATATTTACTTCAAGCGACATATACGACGCTTTTAATATGCAGATTTGTATTTACTTTTCATTTGGCACCAGGGTCAGAGGCTGCTGCTCCAGACCCCCCTCCCGCCTCACAACATAAATTTGGAACTTTCTTATGCCACTTGTAATTCCATTGAGTTTATTTGCCTAATCACAAATTCAATATGCCAAAGTGTATTGGAACAAATTTCATTTGGTTGGATAAGGGGAGGGGGGAGGGAGCAAATGACACTTGTTGTTGTTGTTGTTTTGTTCAATTTTGTATATGATTATTAACAATGGAAATTTGTTGAAGCGCCTTACGCCGTCTGCAGGTAAAGATTATGGGTAATTGGTTACTGAATTTTAAATGTTCAACGACTTTTTTGTTGTGTCATTTTATCCTCAACTTATTTGCACTTCATGGCTGAGTAGGGATTGTTAAATATTTACAAGTGAATATTACAATATAAGAAAGTTTAAATTTAAATTAAATAATTTTACTTACTTTTTTTTTGAGTAAAATTTATTTAAGTATTGAGAAGAACAAAGCTTAGTATTTCATTTTGAGAAGTTATTAAGTTTTCATTATATTTTAAGTCAGGATAAAATTGTTTGAGTTGGATTAATACACCGCGGATTGAAATGAATGCATGGACTAGATTATCATAATCGGCATACTAGTAAGTAGTAAGCCAGAGGAAACACTACTGTATAATAGGCAATGGATTGGCCGTGGGCTGTGGTGGCTACGGTGGTTGGGACTTGGGTGGTGTGCATACATTGGGCAATTGGCGCACCAACCATATAAACGGTAGAGACTCCGAAAAAGATTCTCCAACACCGGTGATGCAGCTTCCAGTATCGGAATACATTTTATTGGCCAGATTCCAAAAAAATGGTTGAGACTTGCCACTTATCAAACAATTTCGACTCTGAAAAAATTTTGAGTGTCTGAGAACCTAGCTTTAAAATAGTTACTCTAAATCACCTCGGCTTCCGCAGTAAACACAAGCGAGTTGTGTGACGCAAATTCTGTCTCCCTCTTAAACGAGTTCCTTGACTCTATTGAGGATGCTTCAAGGGACGAAGAGGACTGTGGTTCACTTTTTTGCTCATAACTTGAGAACCTTTCATCCGATCTTTATTATTTCTTTGGCAAATCGATTCATTTTGCTAATTACTAACTATCTCTAGAAGGTACGAATTGTCTATCTTTAAAACTGTAGGGCGGGAGGGGGCGTGGCCTAAATTTGAAACAAATTTGATCTGCGTGCAGATAAAAGAAGCATTTGTCCCATACATGTCAAACCTCTATCTCTTACTATCTCTGAGATCTTGGTGTTCATACAGACAGACGGACAGACGGACGGACGGACGGACGGACAGACGGACAGACGGACAAGTCTATATCGTCTTGGCTGTTGATGCTGATCAAGAATATATATACTTTATATGGTCGGAAATGATTCCTTCTGCCTGTTACATACATTTGCACGACTTTAGTATACCCTTTTTACTCCACGAGTAACGGGTATAAAAATCATGGTGGATTTGCATAGATTATCAAAAAAGAATAATTCTGGTATAAAAAATTATCTTCTACGGCTATTCCAAGTGCGGTCCCTGGATTGAGCAGCTTGATACAAATAAAGGCCCTCCATATAAGTGGGCCAAACATATGTAGACCT
Organism: Lordiphosa stackelbergi; assembly: GCA_018904235.1. Lineage (NCBI taxonomy): Eukaryota > Metazoa > Arthropoda > Insecta > Diptera > Drosophilidae > Lordiphosa > Lordiphosa stackelbergi. The sequence continues at coordinate 60,719 of JAEIFU010000330.1, read as the reverse complement.
TATACTCCTTGGTGAGGCCGGGTTCTTTTATACACTTGAAAAGTGTATTATGATTTTGCCCAGAAGTTTGTAACGCATAGAAGGAATTATCTCCGACCACATAAAGTATATATATTCTTGATCAACATGACAAGCTGAGTCGATTAAGCTTTGTCCGTCCGTCTGTCCGTCTGTCTGTTTCTACGCGAACTAGTCCCTCAGTTTTGGAGCTATCGAGCTGAAGCTTTGCACAGAGTCTTCTTTTTACTGCACAGTGCTAATATTTTGGAACCGACCGGATCGGATGACTATATCTTGTAGCTGCCATACAAATGTTCGTTCGGAAAATGTGTTTTAGTGAGTTAAACTGGTTTGTTCACAATATTATCGTCCCCAAAAACACGGTCATGGGTAATATTGAATGTTTTTTAGCTGATTTGCGAAGTTTGGTCGAAGTCGCTAACCGTTGTGACAAGCTATTTCAAGTGTATCAAAACTTCGGTACAGACGAAGTTAGCGTTTGCCTTTCTCGTTTTTGGGTACCATTGCCATTAGAAATCCTACAAAATCTTTGACTAGGCAGTGAACAGTTTGTATGTCTATTAGTATGAGCTGTAGTATTGTATATACATACATAGAGCGTTTTTTGGCTCTTATCTGGACATAATTTTATGTTTTCCTCTGCTTCTTTCTCCGCTTTCTCTTTCATCTTTCTGTATAGCGTCTGTAGGGAGATAAGTACACTGAGAAAAAAAATCAATCTAAAATCTGGATTGAAAATTTCATATTTGAGAATCTTGCAATTTTATAAAAACAAGATTGAAAAACCTTGAATTCAGCTTAGAAATCTTAAAAAGAAGATTTATCATATCACTCAGTTGACAAAAATCTCGGCGCAGCTGGCAGAAACGTCGTCGTGCTGAGTTCTTATACTGCGGCTGGTGGCGCCTAAAAAATGACGGACAACAGCGGTGCGAGCTAAATGGCCAAGGTGTGCGGTTAATCACCTGATGCACCCAGTTCAAGTCCCAGTACTGGCGGAGTAGAAAATGTAAAAAATATATAAAAAACGAGAAGGTAAAGCTAACTTCGTCTGTACCGAAGTTTTGATACACTTGAAATAGCTTGTCTCAACGGTTAGCGACTTTGACCAAACTTCGCAGATCAGCTTAAAACATTCAATAACACTTGAGACCGGTAATATTGTGAACAAAACAGTTTTTCTCACTAAAACCCATTTTCGGACCAAACATTTGTATGGCACCTACAAGAAGTAGTCATCCGATCCGGTCGGCTCCGACATATTAGCAGCGTGCAGCCAAAAGAAGACTCTGTGCAAAGTTTCAACTCGATAGCTTCAAAACTGAGGGACTAGTTCGCGTAGAAACAGACAGACGGACAGACGGACGGACGGACAGACGGACGGACAAAGCTTAATCGACTCAGCTCGTCATGCTGATCAAGAATATATATACTTTATGTGGTCGGAGATGATTCCTTCCATGCGTTGCAAACTTCTGGGCAAAATTATAATACACTTTTCAAGTGTATAATAAAAATAGTTTTTTTTTATTTTTTTATATTTTCTATGCGTTTAAAAATGAAATTTATTGCATATTTGAGCAAAAAATTGATTTTTTTAATGTTTCGGTTTATTGTATCCAAAATACTAAGCCGATCTAAAAGCAATGTTCTACGCAATTACTGGCAGTTCAATTGCCTTTCGATTCATATCTTGCTTGACTCTATCCGACAATTATGAAGTCAGATATGGCTTAAAATGAAAGAGCACCAACCAAAAAAGTGAAAAAATTCATATATCAAAAACGGAGCCATGAAAAAATTTGGAAATCGCTTTTGAGATCACCATTCCAAACTACACCACAAAAAATTTCAGTAGAAATGGGTCTTTTGGGCTGTAAACTAGTGTAATTAACATTTATATAAGTTTTCAGAAAGAACCCCAACTGTTAATAATTAAAAAACACAACAAAAATAAAAATGCTTAATATAATTTTTTTTGTCTTTTCTTTTCATATGAAAAAATGAGATTGTTTCATCTTAAAGTCGAGTTTCAGCGATCTTAATTCAAGATTGATTGACTATGATTAACATTGAGAATATAATCTTGGGTTAAGATAATCTGGTCTTGGTCGAATTCTGACACTGTTTCTCTTTGATTCAAGATTATAATCTTGATTTTAGATTGATTTTTTTTCTCAGTGTAGAAACAAAGCAATCGAAGCGGCTAAATCGCCAAACTGGGTCCGCAAAACACATAATTGCTAGAAACATTTTATAATTAGTGCTGTTGTTGAGTTTCTTCTTCCCAAGCAGATATTTCCAGTTGCCATTAATAGCGACTTTGGTGTTTGTCAATTCTGTGCCAAATGTTTCTTAAATGACATATTGGGTGCCAGTAGCACGCCTAGGTATTTGTACTCCGCTCTGGCTGTTCGTCCTCTTTCATACTTTACTACCATAATTTTCGACTTCACGATATTTATGCGAACACTCCACGTCTGACAGTACCTACTGAAAGCATTAATAATTTGCTGCATCACCTACGGGCTTTCCGCCAATAGCACCGGCATACATGAGAACCTTGATGTGTTGAGATCCAAACTCTACACCTCTGGAAAGATTCACAACAATATCATCCACAAAGAGTAGTGGACTTAACTAGCATCCCTGCCTTACGCCTAAGTCCATTTCGAACCATTTGGATAGTTGGTTTCCATTCCATACAGTGCTTTTATTCTGGCTATAAAGGGTTTCTACTATAGCAATTTTGGTCAATACTCCAGCTTTATTTAGCTTCAAATAGAGGCTGCGCCTGAAATCGATTGAATCGAATGCAGCTTTGAAGTCTACAAAAAAAGTAAACATTTTCCTCCTGCCGCACAGGAACTTTTTTGGCAATCGACGTCAATGCAAAAATACCGTCTACAGTCGAGTAGCCCTCTCTGAGTCTTGCTTCGTATTCCCCTAGAAAATATAGTGCGTCTTAACCCAGTTTGTTGCTACATATTTTAATGACTACTTATACTATTCTGTGTGGTGATTGAGTGAAGTTGAATTGTGCACTTTTACAACATTTGTACTGAACATTTTTAAATAACTTTTGCTCTTATTTTGAGTTGACAACTTATACTCTAAGCCAAGCAAGAATAGAAAAACAACAAGCAAAAATACACTCAGAGAAAAAATGATCGTGCTTGATATCAAGCAGTTTTGATATCAAAAGTACGGTAAGACAGAATATTCTTGGATCCAAGCCAAAAATACTGTAATCAAGCATACAGTTTTGAGATTAAAAATCTTGGTTTTTAATTAAGTAGGCTTCATATCAAGCATAGATCTTCTTGGCTGTACGCATAAAAAGCCTCGATTGCGAGCATAGATATTCAAGAAAAGTGTCGATTGCAAGCATAGATCTTCTTAAAAGTAAATAAGACATGTCTCTATTTCAAGAATAGATCTTCTTTTATAAGTAGAATAACCTGATATTTAAATTTTATTTATTTATATTTATTATAACTGAAAATACACTCCTGCCCAAAATTATACGACACTTCGAAAATTTTAGTTTCGACCCTCGTAGGAGAATGGTGAAGCATAATACAACAAAATTAAATATCCAGAATGAAAGCTTAATGAATTCTGCTTAAAATGAGTTGTTCTAATCTCTGATTGCATCTCCCGTTTTCAAGTAGTGGTAAAAAGAGCACAAAAAGTTCGATTTTTGTCATGTCTGCAAGTGTATCAAAATTATACGACACTTGTCAATTTGTTGGATTTGGTTAATTATTTATTCTTATAACGGTACAAAAGCAATAGTTAATAATTAATAGAGCCACCATGAGCCTTTGCCACCTCGAAAAGTCTCTTAGGCACCGAACGCACTAAATTTGTAAGTAAATTTTGGTCCAAAAGAGACCATTCAGCCAAAATTTTGCTTTTGAGGCTTTCGACTTTCTCAAATTTGTTGTTATTGGCGTAAACTCGACTGGCTAAGATACCCCAAATGTTCTGAATTGGGTTTAGGTCAGGGGAGCACGCTGGCCAATCCAAAATATTTATATGGTTTTTATTTAAGAAGCGCTGGGTCTCTCTGCTCTTGTAAAAAGATGCATTATCTTGCATAAAAACAAGATATCTTTCCATATTTTCTTTCAAAAATGGCAGAAGACGATCCTCCAATACCATTTTTGTATTCTCCACTGTTCATCCTGGAGCTTGTGAAGCACAGATCAAGCGTTTCAGACGCATGAAAGGCTCCCCAAACCATTGCAGATCCGCCTCCGAAACTGCGTTTGGAAAACATAAGTGGATCCTTACGCAAATCTCTCCAATAGTGCCGAAACCCATCTGGGCCATCAAGTTAAAATTTTTTTCATCAGAAAAAATTATTTAAATGAAAAATATTGAACAAAGCTGTATGAACAAAATAAAGTTAAAATTTCATAACGAGGACCAGTTTCTCTCCAAGTTTTTTTTCCACAAATTGAAGTAGTGCTGTTTTGTGGTGCGGCTTCAGGAACGGAGCCTTCTTTAAGACTCCTCTGACAATGCACTCCGATGATTGCAGAGTCCGCCAAACAGTTATCCGTGACACAGGCTTACTGCAACATGCGGCAAGTGTGGAGCACGAAGAAAACGAATTGCTAGCTTTAAGTATTATGCGACTTTTTCGCGGTCAGACAACTTGTGTTTTCTTCTAGAGCTATGCTTCACACCATATTCATCCGGATTGCTCAAAAATTTGGTAATAACACAACGTGATTGACCGATTTTTTCCGATATTTGGGTTGCATTAAAGCCAGCATCTTTGTAGGCTCTTATCCTTCCCTTTTCCTTGTCGGATAACAAACGTCCACGCGGCATTTTATTACAAATTCATTAAATTGATAACAGAAATGTAAAAAATTAGTTGGAATCAAACCTTTCTCTCCAGCCGCAGTAATTGACAAGTGTCGTATAATTTTGATACACTTGCAGACATGACAAAAATCGAACTTTTTGTGCTCTTTTTTACCGCCACTTGAAAACGGGAGATGCAATCAGAGATAAGAACAACTCATTTTAAGCAGAATTCATTAAGCTTTAATTCTGCATATTTGATTTTGTTGTATTATGCTTTACCATTCTCCTACGAGGATCGAAACTAAAATTTTCGAAGTGTCGTATAATTTTGGGCAGGAGTGTACAAATGCTTAACCATATTTAGTACTAACAATATACAGGGTTGCCCATATTCGACGGATAAATTTAAAAAAAAAAATTTAAATCAAAGAAAAAAATAAAAATTTGGCGGTTGGCAATCTTAATCATTTAATTTGTTCCAAGTAGATTTGTTTACATCAATTTTTGAATATGATATCTCTCAAATGGCCGCCTCTGGCGTTGATGGCGTTTGTGCCCTTTTTGCAGCATTTTCCATCGATTTCGCCAACATTTCGGCCGGAATAGCGGCTATTTCTTCACGAATGTTGTCCTTGAGCTCTTCTACGGTCCTTGGCTTGTTAACGTAAACCTTTGACTTCAAATATCCCCACAAGAAGAAGTCAGGCGGCGTCAAATCGGGCGAACGTGGTGGCCAGTCCAAATCACCACTTTTCGACATCAAACGGCCCGGAAACAATTTCTTCAGAAAATCGATTGTTATGCGACTTGTGTGCGGTGGAGCGCCGTCTTGTTGAAACCAGAACTGCCTCATACGCTTTCGACGAATAATTGGCATCACAAAATTGGTCATCATGTCGCGATAACGCTCCTGGTTGATGGAAACAGCATGGCCATTTTCATTCTGGAAGAAAAACGGCCCAATGACCGTTTTCGCACTAACGCCGCACCAAACTGTGACTTTTTCGTCATGAAGAGGCACTTCTTGAATCTCCTCAGGATTTTCAGTGGCGTAAATACGGCAATTTTGCTTATTTACGGTCCCATTCAATGTGAAATGGGCTTAATTTTTAATTTTTTAAAAGCACGTTGAGTTTTCACAATTGACTTGTTCTGTTGAATGTAAATTTCAACTATTTCAGAGCGCTCGCGTGGCGTGTATTGTTCCATGGTAAAAATCTGCTTGGACTGATGCTTCAAACGCGGTATGTCATTAAGCGATCTGACATCTCGAATATGGGCAACCCTGTATATATAAATGTTACCATCCGTCGTTGACGGCGACAGCCAAGTTGACAGAACAGCCAGAATAACGTCACGTCGTCTAGTCCATGCTGGAAAACATAAAAAAAAAAATGAATATTAATAAAAAAAGACTATAAATATTAATAACAAAAATATACAACTAAATATGTTTTTCCCCTTACCTTAGACTTTCTCCAACGGAATAGTTTTTGTCAAAACATTATCTGCAGTCCAGTTGGCGAAATGGATTCGTTTATGTCATCCCATTAAAAATACTTCAGACTCAAAAATGTTGCGCCAGATTCAAAGACAAAGAAAACTAATTAATACAAAGTTTTGAAAACGGCAAAAATGTAAAACGCAGTGTGACACGGTGCCCATATTTTCTGATTGCGTTTATATTTTTGGCCTGAGCAAGTCAATAAAATTTTTTAAATGCATTTTTACTTACATATGTTAGTAAATGTAAATACATATTCACATTTGAATGTCTGCAGCAGGCTTTTACACAAATTGCTCAGGCCAACAAAGAAGCACAAACACAAACAAAATTAAAAACGCGAAACATTAACACACTCATACAAAAGCGTGGCCTCATATTTTCAATGCATATGCGTATGTATGTATATTTAAACTTTAACACTTTCACTCACCATTTAAATATTACAATTTTTCGTTTGAATTGAACTCTTTTAGAAGCTGTTTTAATTGCACACATCCGTTAACTTTCACACATATGTATACTTTGTCTTCTCATTGTCAATTGATCACAGCCGCGGCGCCATAAGCCAATTTCGCAGCCGTCGTCGTTGCTTCGTAGTAGCCGACGGCGACGCTGAGAGCGAGAGAGAAAATTGATCTCATTATTTGCTCGCACTCTCCGCTTATGGCTCCCCGCACTTTCCTTGCCAACAAGTTCGAAGTCGAGATCGATTGTCTTCTCGTATTCGAGCAGTTTTCGTCTTGAAAAATCAGGAAGGAATAAATCTAAATTGAAGGCGAATTCCGGCTCGTCGATTCGTGCTAGATTTCTCTGGGTGTAAATAAACACACAAGACTATCTTAAGTATTCTGTTATCTGTTAAAATGGTCACTCGAATTCAACAAGCTGAGCTCAGTAGGAGATAATAACTAATGTTAGTATTAAAAAATTGGATTTGAAAAAAATGAAACTTTAGCGTATTCATTGATGTGGACGGCTCGGTGTCTTTGATTCGTGGAGGCTTACCATTTGGTCCTTCGAGGCGGATTGTACCATCGAGCCATCCTAGAGTCTGACGAGAATATCATGGATAATAAAACGTTCCTTTTGCCGAAAAAATATAATTATTATTTCAAAAGGTCACTGACTTATTAATTTAATTTTGTATAAGCAATTAAATTTGACACTTACAATTCTAATCCTTGTATTCAGTATCTGTTCCTTCCAATTAAAAAACTAAGAAACTGATATCCAATACCACCTTCTATTTTCATCTCAAGAATAAATTGTGCTTAAACTTTTAAATTGTGCTTATTTTATTAGCATTGAAACTAGTAATTAAATTTTTGCTAGCATTTCTGTTATAAAAGTTTGATTTCTGTTACAATTTCATGTAAACAGTTTACCTTAACAGAGCAGAGCCAACATCCCTTAACAGCAGCCCCAGTTGGGGTTGCAGCTCACACAGCACACTGTTGACGAGTTTCCAGAAATGAACGCTGTTGTTGCCCCTGCAAAGCTTCCAGCTGGGGTGGCCACAGTCGACTTAACAGCAATTGTTTAGCTGCCCTGCTGTCTTTTGCTGTTGCTGTTGCTGCCGCTGCTTCAGCTTCTCATAATTTAACAAAGGGCTGAAAAACTGCACGCTTAATGCAAAATAAAATCAACAATTTTGCTTCACGGTAATTATGGCGAAAATGTCAACAAGCGGAGGCTTGTGTTATTGTAGGTTAAGCGAGCACTGGGCCTTGGCCACTGTTGGTTTTTAATTTCAGTTGGAACTAGTCGGAAGGTTGGGATGCTCAAAGGATATACGAGTGCGCACTCAGAGTTGCAGTTTGTTGTTTTTTTTTTTGTTTTTGGTTGGTTGTTTTGTTGCCGCGCAACTTGACACCAGTAATTAACATAAGACAAAAGGCGGCAGAAAGCAGCAAAGTCCAGTGGCAGGAGGTTTTTTTTTAAGTGTTTTGCGCTCTTTGCTGCCGCTGCTCTGCACTTTACAGTGATTAAAGTAAATTTACCTGAAAACACTTGAGTCGCCCCCTCGCTTCTGTGAGCGAGCGAGTGTGAGTGTTTGCCAGACTCAGGTTAGCCAAACAAAGGCACGCAGCGCGAAGGCTTGTGGTTCGGGGTCGCTGTCGGGGTCGGCTTTTACAGTTCGCACTAAATTACATTGCACAGCCAGATGTCCTTGATGTGGGTCCTCACGGTGGGTGGCAGGTTTCTGTTTGTCATTTCCGCGTGGCGTGGTAAATGTGCCCCAACCCGGAAAGTATGCAACAGTTTAGTGCACACACGTCTTCCAGCATGTTTCTGGCAAATGCATCAAATATTTGGCACTCAGACGGAGAGTCGATTATGCCCTCACGAACATGCTTGAACATGATATGGGATTGACTAGATACATAAATAAGTCTGTTTATGGATGGCCGCTGCTGAAAGGATGTTTGCCAAGTGGGTGCAGTTTGAGGTAAGGATATTAAAGCTAGTTAAGCCTCTTAGCCTGAGGGCGGAGAATGCTAGGTAAATTACTGTCTCTACTTTGTTTGCCTCATTTCATTTAATATGCCAGCTGGCTAAATAAGCGGTGTTGCTCGGGTCATCAAAGTATGATGTGGGATTCATATAGGTTGCACTCCTATGAAATTCTGGAGAAGGTTCGGTCTGGGGATTAAAAAATGTATGTAGAACAGTCATAGGTTCGGTTTTCGGACCGGTTCTTTTACTATCGGTTTTGGTCAAAACAGAAGTTCTATGAGGAACCCTATTTAGTTTTCAATGGTAGCGTTATTTTCTGGGTCCTCAAATTTTATTCAATATCTCAAAAAGATGTCAATGCAAATGCATGGCGCATGACAATTTGGAAATTCTGTATTCATAGCATCAATCAGGACTTTCTGATGAGCGGAATAATTGATATTTCGCTCATACTCGAATATGAGAAAAAGAAACGAAGCTCGATGTACTTGTTGACGTTGTCGGTAAATTGTTCTGCGTGTGTTAACATTAGTCTGGCGCACTGGTTTCTGCTCCAATTGTTGTAGTTGACTTCGGAAAGCTCGTGCCGCTTGTAATTGAGAAGAACGCAGTTGCGACATTCTGACACGCATAAATAAATTTATTTAATTTTATTGTTGATCTGTTCTGGATCTTAAAGAAATTTTCTTAAAATCGGTCAAGCCGTTCCGGAGGAGTTTGCTTACTAGCATGTGACACGAGATTTTTAAAAATATATACCCTTTTCTGAGTGTGAGATATGTCTCCGAATCACTCAAGAAACTGGGCTCTGATTTTGTGAACTAGGTCCTAGAAACCGCTGTAGATACTGAGGATAGTGTCGCTTATGTGTGTGATCGATACATCGACGACGGGTAAAGACGATTTATAATTAATTTTAACCTAACTCTTAACGTTTTTCGCTAAAGCAGAAGACATGTGCTTATAAAAGAACTGTCTGAATTTGTAATTGATTTATTTGGCGGCTTCCTTTCTTTTCCCATCTACCAAATTAACGACTTTGACTTTGCCCCTATCAATAAAATAAGATTAGTTCCGCTCGGCTGACAGATATCAAGGCGTGCTTCCAATGAACCCGAATATAGCTACAACACCCCCTTTTTGGTTTGTCCTCAGAAATCCGCCTTGGCGTGAAAATGCCCGGAAAATTATACATGCAAAATAGCTATTTTTCATCCGATTGGCTAAAAACTCGCTTTGTTAGGATAGAATACGAAATATTTCGAAATGTGATTTTTCGAAGTTGGAAAATTTGACCTGAAGGTCGGAAAATTCCGGAAAATTCTGCATAAAAACAACTGTTTTTCCGATTGGGTTCAAAATCGGTTTGTAAGTTTAAAATATTAAATGATTTGAAACGTGATTTTCCAATAATGAAAAATTTGACCTAACGGTCGGAAAATTTCCGTAAAATTCTGCATGAAAAAAACAATTTTTCACCCGATTGTCTTAAAACTCGGTTTGTAAGGACAGAATTCGAAATAATTTGAAATGTGATTTTGCCATGACGGAAAATCCGCGTAGGCAGAAAACTGTTGTATGAACAGTATCTTTTCTACTTTTCATTCGATCAGGTTCAAACTCATTTTCAAAGATCTATATGAAATTCAACAACAACTGCATACCAATTTTACGGAAAGTGGGTGGTCAAGGTTAAATGGGCGAAACTTTAGTTGCCAGCGATTAGCACCAAACTCATTTTCAAAATTATATATAACAAAACATAAAAATAGTAACATTCAAAATTTGGAAAATCTCTCCCCAAAGTCGGAAAAATTTCTAGAAAATTGTTGTATGAAACTTTTTTGTTTATTATCCGATCAGATTCAAACTCATTTCGAAGATCTTTATGAAAATTCAACAATAACTGTGTTTCAATTTTCCGGAAAACCCCACCACTCGGAAAATTCTGCATGAAAAAATACTACTTTTTTATCCGATTGACTTGAAATTTGGTTTGCAAGCATAGTACGCAAAATAATCGACACGAGTTTTCCCAATTTTGGAAAACTCGCCCACGAGGAAAAGGGCCACGAAATTCTGCATGCAAAAAATTCTTTTTCACCTGATTGGTGAATAGGTGGGTGGGAGGTGGGTGGGAAGTGGGCGGGAACTGGATGGGAAGTGGGCTAGAAGTGGGTCAGATGTGGATGGGAGGTGGGTGGGAAGTGGGCGCGAAGTGGGAGGGATGTGGGTGGAATGTGGGTGGGATGTGGAAGGGATGTGGAAGGGATGTGGAAGTTATGTGGGCGGGAAGTGGGCGTTAAGTGGGTGGGAACTGGGGGAAGTGGGTGGGTGGGAAGTGGGTGTAGAGTGGGTGGGATGTGGGAGGGTTGGGGTGGGATGTGGGCGGGAAGTGGGTGGGAGGTGGGTGGGATGTAGGTGGGAAGTGGATGGGATGTGGAAGCGATGTTGGTGGGAAACGGATGGAAGTTGTTTAAGAAGTGGATGGGGAGTGGGTGGGTGGGATGGGGATGGTAAGAACGCAGCAGCAAAGTCGTTACGGTGAAAAAGCAAAGTAGTAAAACATTGATTTCAAGCCTATGCACAGTGGTCGCTCCCATACGTATGTATGACATATGTCGATCTTATCATAAATAAATTATCTTTTTGAAACAAACAAACTTTTTTGTGTGACCATTCGCTCTTTGTGTAAAAATCCCTTAAATTTAAACCATTTGCTATGCAATTTAGTGCTTTGTGTTTTGTCTCAAAGTAACCCAACATTTAAAAGTTAAAAAAATTAACAAATAAATGTTACAATTACTTTTTAATGATATGGATAACGTTCGAACAGGTATTAACTATGATTTGAATTATTTAACAATTTGGATATTGTAATTTATCTTTTAAAACAAAGCAAAATCAGAAATGATGTTTTTTGATTGTTTTTCGTTTACTTTTTGTACTTTCACTTAAGCTTTTAGTTGTGATGCCGATCGATTCCGATGCTCATATTTATTATCATTTATTGTTTATAATAATAGATCAAAATAGTAAAAGAATCAGCTGCCCGGAGCTGCCCGGAGGAGCTGCACAGCGTCAAAATATTTTGATCCGCATGCAGCAAGTATTTGTGTTTTGTTGTTTGTGTTTTTCACGTTAAGTGCTCTTCTATGTGTTTGTTAATGTTGCAAGTATAGTAAAAGACAAATTGGTTTGTTTTCTTAATATATTATTAGAAATGTTTATTTTTGGCAATCATTTATAATGCACCATTTCGTACATACTAGTTTTTCGAAAGTGGTGCGCCCTAAATGGCACTAATGCTAAAAGAGGTCGGAAAATCATCGATTTGATACTTTGCAGATTCAGAAGAGTTGCAAAATTTTGACTTTGCTGTCTGCAAATAATTTTACATCCGGTGTGATTCATAAAATTTTAATGTTTCTTAAGAGGTTGTTTGATATTAAGCAAATATGAATTTTGTGGCAAATTGTTTTAATCTAGTACTGATTGAATGTTATTGTACATTTGCATGACAATTAATGTAAGGTCTATGTTAGATCAAGTAGTCTTTTAATATTTCCTATACACTTTTTGTGTATCAATCTAGTAATCCTGCCATAAAATTTAATTCATTTTCCGGGATTAACCGCCTGTAACTTTGTCCATCGACAAGATTTATATGCAAAAAAATTTGTGAAATTAGAAGAACCATTGGGCTACATGCTAAAGTGGTTTTAATTAAAATTCAACCACCCCAAATGGCTGGTACACGGCGATTAAGTTTGAAAAATTTGCTATAATTTGATGAAAATTTCTCTTCAAAGGCCAATTTAGGCGCTTTTGGGTTTGCTGATGATGCTCCATTGATTTTTTTAGGCGACCTTAGTGTGTATACTGTCGCATAGAGCTCATAAATACAGATATTGTTGCTCGGTGTAACCTCCATAATTTTTTAAAAGCCGAAAAAACAGCAAAATGGTTTTTCCGCGATATCTTGAAAACAAGAGCTGATGGAGAAAAATCGAGACCAGTTTTGGAATCAGTGCACAAAACAGGATCAGAATTTAATACAAATAGGGCTGGAACTCACAAAAGTGGTCATTTTGTTGGCCTGTGTTATTTTATTAACAAATTTTCTGTTCAGAAGTATTTTAAGAAATGATATACTCGTATTTTAATAAAAATATATAAAAAGGGGGGGGATGGGGTTCGGGGAATATAACCACACATTTTTTCCAAAACAGATTTATAGTATTGTTATAGGCTTACTGTTTACATTATAGACCTCTAACAAATACACCTTCAATTTATTTTTTGTAGCCTACTTCATTTACAACTCGTTTGACCACTTATTTCTAAAAACTCAAATAATGGCACTGCTAGTCTTACTATATTTCAGGTTCATGGCCTTAAAAGTGTATCAGTAGGGCGCTAAAGGTATACACACACCTACATTCACTTTAATATTTACTCGTATTTCAATAAATTTTGCTGTTCATTTCAACTCAAGACCAAATAGTCAATACAATATTCTAGCTAATATTAACTGACCCAAGCGCTTTTCATATTTCAAAACAATCTTTCTTTGACACAAAAAGTTGAAACAAACAGTTGCTTGACCATATCAACTTTTGGTGTGCGAGTCCTTTTCTTCATTTCCAATAAATTTTGCAGCTAACAAATTTCCTTGTTTTCCCTATTTATTCTACGGTGGCAGACATTTCATATTTCAAAGAGAAAAGCCCAAATGCATTTGACGTTTTTAGGTCTTTAAACTTTTATTGGTTTTATGTGTTGTTCGCATTGATTTGTTTGCTCCGCATGCTCCCTTCACACACACACACATGGCTAGGAAAGGCTCAACACATTTTTGTGAAAAGGACACTTTCAGCATCAAAGTGTCGTCGACTTTGATTGTGATCCTTGAACCTGTACACGTGCATGCAAAAGGGTGTCTCTGTATATGTGTGTGTGTGTGGGTGTGTGTGTAATTTAATGCCAGTTCAAGCCAAGTCTAAGATATCAAAAAAGTGCTTACCAATTTGTTGTTGTTTTATGTTTTATGAGTTTTTTCTTTCAGGCATTTAGACATAAATTACTTGAATTTTTGTTGAATTTTTATGTTAATTCTTTTTGTTGTTTTTAACTTTTGAGCAATTGCTCAAGGGCTAAATTAAACTGTTTTATTATAATTGATGCCAAACAACTTATATACTTCTTCCGAGCTACGGCTGTATCTAAGCGTTGTAGCTCTCCTTTCTGTACTTTTAGAAAATAACTTCAAATTTTTCTGGTTGGTTTCAATTGAACTCTTTTAATTTGGTTAACCATAAATTATTTTGTGTATAGCTTATCACAAATTGGCCATTTCAAGGTTACAGCCAAGCTGGCAGCAAGTAAGCAATCTTAAGCCAAGCAGAAGCACATTACGCATACGTCAGGTTGCACACGCGCTATAACACAGTAACCAAGACAAGGGAAAACAATGTTGGACTTTTTAATGGATTTTCGTTTCAAGTTTAAAGCGAAACAACAAAACCGAGAGAAAGAGAATGAAAAGCTCTTAAGAAGTTCATTACGGCGATAGCATTTGCCAATGGAAACCAATGGAGATGGGCAACAACTGGCAAAAAAGTTTATTTGGCCATTTAGTTAAGCCAAGCCAAGATGTTTTACTTAAGGGCACGAGTGTGGGGCAGACCATTTATCTATCATGTTTGTAATCACTTTTCATTAGGTTTTTGTGGTCTGACTCTGACTTTGACTCCCATTCGCTCTCTCTCTCTTTCGCTCTCTCTCTCTGAATGCAATTCGCATAAAAGATTTTCGCACATGCTCGAAAAATGTTCAAGTGTAGAAAACTTTTTTAATTGGAAAACACATTTAAGTGGATTTTGTGTGAGTGGAAACTTTTAATACTGTTTATTTTTTCGTACTGCTGCTGCTGCCCCATTGAAAAGTATCGCATTTAAGCACAAGTTCCCTGCAGTTGATGTTGCAATGGCAATGGCAATTGCAATTGCAGTTATGAGTCGGAAAATGTGCATTTCCCTGAGCATTACTAAATCATAGTTTATGCAACTCGGCGCCATTTCATTAGCCTCCAAAGGGAGTTGAAGAACATTTTAATGTTTTTAAATTTATATCACAACTGTTGGAGCATATTAGAAAGCAGCAGCTTTGCCACTCATTGTAGTAGCTCATTAAAAACTTTGCTTCCAAAGGGAGGGGAAGAGCGACTGACTTTCACCCGGAACTATGTGCATATTTTTGGGTATATGTTTATTAACAATTTACTAGGAGATACAGTGGACGGCTTTGCTGGGGCTGAATGATTTTAAGTAAAATAATAGTAGCATAAGACTTGATATATTTGGTATACCAAAATATTTTTAATAAGATACTGTAAGCTTAAAACAAAAGCAATTATTTGTACAGACAAAGTTATGTTCTTCAATATCAATTTGATACGTTGTGTCTCATATTAAAACTGAAATAAGTGTCCTTTTTTGTATCAATATTAAACTAGAGTATCAAATTAATACCAAAAAAATTCAGATTAAATTAATACCAATCAAATTAATACCCAAAATATCAATATGACACACAGAAATATTAATTTGAAACTAAACAAGTAAGAAAGTCGGTTAAGCCCGTAACAGACCGTAATGTGCTCTGTACCTGCAGTAGCAGCGGTGCTTCTGCGCAGCGGAATCAACCTCTCTTTTGGTCATAAATTGAGTATCATTCAGCCGATCTGTATCATTCCAAGGTTTATATATACCATTGCAAGGATTTTATTGTTTTTCAAACAACAATTTAATTTTTGACAATATTGTTTCAAAACTGATCAATAGATGGCATCACTTTAGTGATCATTTGTCAACCCAGCATGCCAGCGCTGCGGCAGCGATACCTTTAGTACACAGTATAAAATGATCATTGTCGTAAATTCGTAAGTTCGAGCTAATACAAAGAAAAAGAAATAGGATAAGAACGGTGTGATTTTTATTTTATTTAAAAAAAAAATTTGTTAATATCAATAAAAATGAAATTGTACTGATTCAAAAATTTATCTATTTTATTCAATTCATTGTTTTCAAAATAGTTGAAAAATGCTTGGTCCTATACAAAAGATGGCATAGTACATTGAGAAAAATGTATTAATCCTCTGATATTTTCGGTATCCATTTGAACTGGAAGTTAACTATTATTTTAGATCCAATGGCATCTTCGAAGTCGATGTTAAAAATAAAAACCATCGATTAAAAAATAGGAATATTCATTAATGTAAATATAATAATTACCGATCTTGTTCGAAGTCAAAATAATCAGGCCTGTTCCCGTTTCCGGAATCCGGTTAATCGGAAATGGTAAGAGTGAAATACTTTTGCCATCTAGAGGATCGATTAAAGGTAATTGGGATTTAGAAGTTAAAAGTTGAATAAAACAGTCGGTTTTTTGAAGCGATAACGTTTAACAATTCCGATTCCGATTGCAAAATGAAACAACAGGCTACATTCATGTAAAAAGTTTTTAAGACGTTTTGTGTTCATTTTTGATGGCTGTTTGTGAAAAAACTAAATCTATTCGACAATCCTGATAACAAAATATATAAAATTGATAAAAGCTAGTATTAAAATGATACTAAAAGTTGGTTGTTCTAGCTAAGGACGGACGGACGGACAGTCGGTCAGTGCTATATCGACTCGACAGTTGATGCTGATCAAGAATGTGTTCTGAAATGATTCCATCTACCTGTTACACACATTTGAACGATTTTATTATTCCCCTTTCAACCCTACTAGTAAGAGGTAAATTAATACCAAAAAGTGTCAATCTAATGCAAGTTGGTATCAAATTGATATTCGTAGTGCACATAGGCATTTGGCAAAGAGTGTAAGCATTCCCAACAACAATATTCTCTGAGCAATTCGTGCACAGCTTGATCAACCCAGACCCTTGTTTACGAAAAGTCAGGCACTTTTATCCAAACAGTCTGTCCGTATTTTATTTCCAATATTTGTTATAATTTAGTGCTCTAAATCTTATAGAAACTATGAACAAAACGTATTTTGAAAAAAATGTGTGATCAAACATATATATTGTATGTAAACGACTGCCAAATCATATTTTCACGACATCCAATAATATCTCAACCAATGGTTCATTATATTTCGCGGTCCATCGATAAATATTTTTTATCTCTTTTCTTTCTTTAGAAAAAAGCTCAAATTTCTAGACAGATTATCAGGACCAAATGGGGGCGTAATTAGTGAGGTTGCTGACCTATTCGGCAAGTCTCGTCAAGTCGACACACACCTCCTCGTTGGTGACCCCCAGTAACAGAGTGATGCATCTGCAATGCTGGTGGCTGACGTGAGCTTCCAACCATCCTTTCAGGGTTAAGGATGTTCCGCAAAACTTTTTGTGTTCAATCAAATCAAGAAAATACAGAGAAAAATGCAATTTTATTTAAGATTTATTTACTTGTTACTATTTTTTACTTTTTTAACTGAGCACAGGCGATCAAAATTTGGTGCTAAAGTTCATAGGGCCGCACAGTGGGCGAAATGGTCGATCTAGCTCCATTTTATTCCATTTTTAAAGTGTTTATATGATCCAAAAATGTGTCTCTATCGATTACTAATATCACACTGAGCTTATAAAGAGGTCCTATTTCGATTGACATGCTCTAATTGATCTGCTGTGAGCAATCAAACACAACATATATTTCTGCTGGTGCATCATAAAAGCTTTCCCGCGTTTTTTATTCACTGCCAAATTTGGTCTAAAGTTGCCTTTTATTATAATTAAGTGGGAGGAAATGTGTTTTTATTTCTAGCTAGGGGTATGCATAAAGTAAAAATTTTTTTTTTGTGACCTGTGCTTTAGAGTTGAATAAAAATGTAGTTAAAGTTTACAGAACTTTCGATTCGTGGGGATTCACTGATAGAAAATTTTTTTTAATTACTATGTTGTCTTGTGTTTGTAAAATGTCCAATATGGAGCCACCAACTTTACATGATATTAAATTTTTAGGCGCAATGTCAGCATCAAGTCTCAATGTTTTTAGTTTGTCTCAACGTAGATATCACCATAAAAAGAAGTTTTTGCTTTTAGGCAAACTATTTTCATATACAGTTTTAAGTAATAAAACCTGTAGAGAGCAGGACTGCATCGAAATCTGTTAAAACTTGCGAGATTTTACGAATGGGCTTGCTCCAAACACCGATATTCTTCCTTGCTGTGATGTGTTGCAATCATCGAAGATGGATTCAGTGTTCATCCATAGATTTTCTTTGCCAATATCTAATTTTCTTCTTAATAGTGCGATTCTTAGGAAAAAAAAATTAAAATACTTATTTTCTATTTTTAAATATTTTATCTGGATGTTTAAAAAAGAAATTTCGGACTTTTTTGAGCAAACATTTTTTTTATATTTCTTTTGCATTCCAATTACTTAACCGATTAAAGAACAATGTTTAGCGCGATTATTGGAAATGAATAACTCTATATCATACTTTGCTTGACTCAATCTTACAAGTAAAAAAATGGACAGCACGCTTTGAAAGCAGCGGATATCTGCAGCCAAAAATGTGTTAGATCTACGTCGGAAAATTTTAGTTTTAATGACCAATCAGTTTTTTTCTTCATGAATTCTTCCTTCTAGTTTATCGGTTAGTGTCCAAGGGAAATGATATCCGAGAATAGGTTTCGTACCCAATCCATATGTTTGCCGCTCACACTAAAGTTCAGTTCACTTTTTCTGCTTATAGTTTTAAGTGTTTTACCAACAAAGCCTGGACTTTTTTTTCCAGACATGACATTTGGAAACATTTGTACCATTGATAGCGTGGCTGATCTATAAATTTCTATAAAATCTATAAAGTTTTAAATTTTGTTCGAAGACGTCAAAATATTAGAATTAGAATTCCTTCCTTGCATTTTTTGTTGAGCTTATTTAAATGAGCGAATATGTCCGGCAAATATGAAGTTTTACCTTATATTTCTTCTTTTTTGAACACGGAAGAAAAAAAATAACCCTGGGCCCCATCTGGGTATTTTTAGCTCGTTAATCGGAGATTGCACTTTTGCGCGAGAAAGCCATCGTACTTCTGTATGAAACAAAAGTGACTCAGGATCTGAGACTTCCTTATCAGTGCTTTCCTGTGTAAAAAACAATGTACATGTTTAATATTAGGTTTTTTTCAGAAGCCCTGGTCACAAATCCCTTAATTATTCCCGTCATAGCTGCTGTACAAATGCTTATGCAGTTGTGCCATTCCGTGCCCTACTTTGAATATTTCTTCACCAGTGGTATAACCAGGTTGTGTCAGACAAAATAAAAAGCCCTCTTTTATTTCACATCTGTCAGAGTACCTCACATTTAAGATGAGATGCGAGTGACCACTGATATCAGTAGTAGGTGATACCTACGGGCCAATTCTTAATTAATTTAAGCAATATTACAAATTACTTCTCAGACATTCGCAACATTAGATGCGTCTCTGACTACAATTAACCGCGAATCGGGGCATAGCTGGCCGGAGAGACAAATTAAATTTCCCCCCCGGGTCGGAATCGTTATTGGTTAATTTTGTAATTTTGTTAGATTTTCTTTGATAGGCTTTCTTAGCTCATAAGAATTTTTGTAACATATTTATATTTTTGTTATCAGACTTTTATTTATCGACTCTAAACAAAATCTGAGACTGAACTTTACATTTAGCAAATTTATAAACATTGTACTTACATACACCATTTGATGTGTCCCACAGTTTGATGTACATATGTCCATATTGTATAACAATGTGCATGTGTGAGTAACCAGGATGCTAGAGACTTTTAACTACATGTTCAACCTGTTTTTCAACATTCAAAGCTGTTGTGTAAAATATAATTCAAACTTTATTTACCTTATGTAGATGTGTGGCTCTCGTATATTGTCTATGCGTGGCATGTGCAACATTTTGTGGCCAGGCCAACTAACGATCAAACGTCACGTGTTGGTTGTTTGGGCAGCTCAACTCATGTAAGTTGGCTTTTGAGGCCAATGGATGCAAGGTTAGACATGGTCATGCATTGTGATATTTACGGAAAACTGGTTTTTTAAATATTTTACTCCATTTTTTTGTTTTTTAAATTTAAAGCATAAAGTTCTAATGAACTAAGGCAGCAACCTGCACTGTCGTGACTGGGTAACAGACAATGCCAAAAAAACAACAACAGCAACAACTGCCACAAACAATGGAAAACTTTGCCAGGTGGATAACTAAACACACGCTCATTCGCCCTCCCGCTGCCACAGGACCTGGTCTGACATCAACCCAGGAGCCTCAGTCAAGTCATTTGTCTGCTTGTGAATGTGTAGCCGTCGTCTCATCAACTGGCAAGAGACAGACTGCTCAAAAAAAAAAAGGGTAAAGTACACACACATCGCTATTTATCAACATATAAGTTATGATGTCAGCATCCCAGCATTATGTGACTGATAAACGCGGGGAAAATGAGCGCCATATGAATATATTTTCAGCTGCCTAAATGAAATGAAAAATCGAGGTGAGAACATTTTGACACGTCAGTTGGTCGGAAGGCAGTTCCACCACTTTGAATAATAACATGGGGGAATGAAAAACGAAAGTTTGCCTCTGCCATAATAAATTAAATCAGCAAACCCAAGATAGCCAGCAACTTTGACGCAGTTGTAAAAGTTCATGTCAAGGACATGCATGCACTGCAGCATGTGTGCCTGTATGTGTGCGTGGCATATGCGCTTCTTGTCGAGGACATGCCTGTGACACTGATGATGACGATGGCATCTTGGCCGTTAAGTATGTGCGCCCAAAGCCACAGCCGTTGCGTCAACCGAGTCAACTCAAGTCCAAGTCAAGTCATCGTCATTTTGCGACAAGGCCAAGAATTTCCAAATGCAGCAAACTCATAAGCATGTTCATTAAGATGGAGGTTCTAAATTTAATTTTTTTTTAAATTTAAATGTATTAAAATGGATCGTTGTTGGGTTAAATGTTAAAATATTGGAAAAGATTTGACTAAAGGGGATGCTTCCTTCAGCGGGTGTGTTCGTAATTGCTACGCGAAGGTAAAGGAAAACAAAAAAGTTGGGAAGTTATCAACGGGTAGCGCTGTAGGCGCATATTTTGATAGTCATTGCAACACGTGGCGCAGTAGGTGGTCATTCCATTTGACAGCTTAGCATATAGAGCCTTAACCGGGAAAAAAAAGCGCAATTTTTACAATTAAAATTTTCTGCAAAGCTATTCACATCTTTACGTCAAATATTCAAAAATTAATTTTATATTTTAAAAGATATCGCAATTTCAAATATATCGTAAGCTCCACTGTTGTTTTTTGTTGAGCTCCTCAAAAACCAATAGGGCAATTATGGAAACTAAGATGTAGCCTGAGAATTCGAGAGAAAGAGGAACAGACATTAACCTTACCGATCAAGTACGGAAGACCTAATTTACACATGACTTCAAGAATTGCTCAAAAAGCTGTCAAAGTCAAAGTAAGGAGAGGAAATAAATGGTAGTGCAAACTGAGTTCTGAACCGAACCGGACCAAACCGAAACCGAATGCCAATTTCAAACTGGCTTTCGAAAACGAAGAACTGAACCTAAAACCATCAAGAAAACACAGTTCGGTACGGTTCTTGGTCGAGTTTTATCGCTTTTGGCGCTTTCCTACGGTAAATTTAGTAATTTTAATCGGTTCCCCTAATATAAGTTTTTTCCAAATTTTAGGGCGCACACACACAATGCGTCTGAAAGATGAACAGACGGCTAACCATCATATTTTAGAACTTCATCAAGCCGAAATAAACGAACATGTTTGATTGATTTCGCAAAGCTGGTTTTACAACTGAATTTTAAAGATCTGTGGCGGGCCCAGTTCATCCTGCTCCAATCATAGATCCAGTTCATCTATCTAGTTCACACATCACTAACAACTATCGATGCTCGATACTCCCGCCTTTTTTATATCTTACATCTCTAACTCACACACACACTTATCTCTCTGCCATTCTGTAACATTAAAGGCCTGTTCTGAGAAGCGCGGAAAATTTAGCACGCTAAATTGCACTTTATAAATTTAGCATCCACATAAATTTTTAGTGTGCCCATATATACGCCAAAGAGGCCAAATACAGAAACGGCCACACTGGTGGTCAGCTGTTTTGATTTGTTTACAAACAAAATTTAAAAGATTTACCAAGTTGTATGCTGCGCAACAGGAACACAGATCTGTTGATGCCATCGCGTTGCACCAAATTTCGGTTCAAGGTGTTGGGCGAGGATCCAATTATTGCCCGTTTGAGACACAACAAGGCCGATCTGTTCGTGATGTCGGGCTACTACTTGAAGGATTATTTGCATGTTTGCCGTTTGGGCAACAATAATTGTTTGGAGAAGTTTGTACAAGATATTGGCTAATCGGCCTACAGTGTGGGTCAGATGGAGCAGTTTGTGGAGTACATAATGCATCATGCGGCCCTGACGGATGCCAAGATACGCGACAAGATGGGGGTTGATAGTTGTTTGACTGTGCATTTCTTTGCAGAAATGCTGCTATCGTCTGCAGGAAGGCGGCTTGGAGTATCTGCAAATCATGGATTTGTGCTATGCCACCATTTTGGCTCTCAAGTGAAACGCTACGCTAGAGATTAGAAAATATATTTTCAGTTTTCATAAAAAATTTTGGTTTTATTTGCCGTAAATTCGAAATCATCCTCCATCTGGCACTACTGCCCACGGCAGTCGCACCGCTATCCAACTCCATTTTCAGCTGATCTGCATTGGGTTCATTTTTGACCTCCAACAAGGAGAAGCCGGACGTGGCCGACAGTTTTCGCGGTGGAGGTGGTAAAAATGATGACCGGGTTGGGTATGGTCATCACCTGCTGTTTGGCCTCCTCCGATTGCGGACGCAACCGTCCGTGCCAACCGGCCGAGATGTCTCCAAGCGTCGGACGTTGGCATTGGAGACTGTTTTCAGTACGTCCCTTCATTTGTGGCCCTTAGCTTATAGTTTCCTCGCGGTTTAAACTTTCCGTCCGTTTCCTTCTGCCGGATTATTTTCCTCCATTGTCGATTTATGATGTCAAAATAAAGAGCTGCAGCCAATTCCGCCAATGGCATCAGCTGTTCATTCAATCCACTCACGACCCACACTGCTATCGATACGTCAACTATCGATAGGCCAATTGGGCATTTATTTAGCGCGTCTCAGAACACAGAAAATAAATTCAGCCGCGGAAACTTTCCGCCACTGTTTTTTTTATATGGAGTGCGTCATAAAAATTTATTTTCCGCGCTTCTGAGAACAGGCCTTTAAAACAAAACCATGGTTTAGTTAGCACCAAAAACCATGTAATGAACCGAACTGGCGGCTCAAAAACGTTGCGAAATGAACCGGTTTACTTCAGAACGTTTCGCCAATGTCGATTACGATGGCAATCACCGATTCACAACCCAGTAGAGTTTGGCAGAATCCAAGGTCGTTCATCAGGGCAAACGGCCTTCCATCAACCAAGCACAGAGAAACACACACATCTCTTATAGTCTTTTTGTTAATTGCCACACGAATGCGGGCTAAAACAATTCATCAATGCACCTGGAGCCAGCAGTTTTCTTTTCCTGTGCTTTATTCGTGTTTTGCTGATCGACTTGACTGTCAAGGTGTTTTATTACCCAGACTACGAAACGTAGAAGGTTAATTTTTCGTTGAGAAGTTTATTAGGTCTCCGCTTAGAAATCAGATGGACGGAGATACAGTCAGGCCTGTTCAAGTTTCCGAATTCGATTGATCGGAATTGGAAAGAGCTGTGTTTTCTAAGAGATCATTTAGAATTCGACCGAATCTTTTTGTCAGCAAGATGGTCGAATGAAGGTAAATGAGGTTTTGAAGTTAAAAGCCAAAGAGCACAGTCGGTTTTTGGAGGCGTGTACATTTAACAATTCCCTTTCCGCATGATATGATCGGAATCGAAAACGGGAACAGGGCTGATTGACCTCTAATTTGCTTCTTTTAGCTTTTACCATCCATGAGAACCATTTGACCCCCTATTGTCACCTGATCATGTCTATCCCAAAATATGCCCAATTTTGTTCAAAAATCAATCAAACAGTTGAATCCATCATAATTACAAATTCAATTCAAATAACTTTCATTCGGGCAGGCTAAAGCCCCCCCATTAGAAATGCAAACAGAAACAGAATAATCGTTTGACCTTGTACAGATCAAAAACCGAATGAGAAATATTTTCACTCGCACACAAACTAAATGAATCGCCAAAAATGAAAATAACAGCGTGACATGTCATTATTGTGTGTTTGACAGGCGAATTCAAAATTCGAAATCGATTGCAGCTGCTGGCCCCCACCCTCTCTGTAAGGGGTGAACAATTTGCATGATGCCGCTTTGGTGTGGTTGTTGTTTATAGAATTTGGTACAAATATTTGAATATGTATTGTGTTTGGTATTTTTGCATAATTTGGCATGTAAAACATTTACAACAATGCAAAATATGGCCCAGTCGAGCCATGTAAATATTGCAGCTGGGGTTTTAAGACCAGGATTTTCTATTTTTGATTGCAATTCCAATTGACGGGGTATATGAGATTGGTAAAGCATATAAAATATATATAATTTCCACTGGGTATCTGGGGAGTTGCATCTGAAATTTCTGTTTTGTGGTTAATGCTAAAATGCATGTGGGCTTTGCATGTGCTTAGCTGCTAGCAGCATTCAGGACCTGCTGCTGCTGCTGATGCTGCTGATGATGTTGTTGTGGTTTTGCATTGTAATTATATGCTAGTAAAATATGTTAAATAAAATATGTATGTATGCACACACCAGTTTTTGCCATTGACAGCATTTTGACTTAGTATTTTTTGTTGTTGTTTTGTGTATTTGCACAGTACCTGCTGGCTTTATGCTGTGCCGTGTTTATGTTACGGTTTTTTGGTGTCAGAGCAGAAAGCACATTTACTTTTTTTTTTTTTGTATGCAAATATGCCAAGTTTCGAGTGCGGTTTATCTTCTGCAAGCATTTGGTTGTCATATTTATTTATCTATCGAAGGTAAGAAAAAACATAAACAACAAAAAAAGAGACAGAAGAAAGTTCTTTGGCGTCTTTTGGCATTAGCTTCATATGGATTATTTATGGCTGCAGCGTAAGCTTTTTTGCTGAAGTGCAAGGAAATTTATGTGGTTTAGGATTTGTGAGTCAGATTCTTCTTTTCAAAATTAAAACAGAAACAGTTTTGAAATCAATAAAGTACTTCAACATTCATCAAATCTTTGAAGTGTTTTTTCTTCTTTTTTTGTAGGTAATTTAATTTTCAGCCTGACAAATTGTACAGCTGAGCATAAATTTTCTGCCCTGATATGACTGATTGTTATTCTAAAAAAAAGGGATATGTACATATTTTCATTCATCCATAGGATAGTTAGTAATTTGTAGAGCTGCTTTTACCCACAAGTCTGAGGTACAAGAAGCATTGAAAATATTTTTTGTGTCCATTCAGCATTCAATAGAAATTTACATCACGTCTGAATTTTTTACATACACACGCATGTGTGTGTGGTAAAAGGACATTTTGATGCGAGCGAGAGCCGCGTTGAGCATACTAACACATTTTCCTCTGCCGGGCCAAAAAAAAAAGAAAAAAATGTTTGCTAAGCTTAGGTTTTACCTGAGAAAATAAAGTGACCATAATAAAAGCCAAAAAAATAGGAGAGAAACCTATATATGCATATATTGCCTTTGCCTCATGGGCAATTTCATTGTGCAAAAGCAAATTGGTTACCCTTTTCAGCACATTTTACGTTAGCCACAAATTGTTGTTGACAATGCCAAAAGTACCCTTACTCAGTTGGTGGGCGTGGCCGCAGTTTAACCCAATTTGTAAGCTGTAATTTGCTAATTACCACAATCAAAACTGCTTTTTGTGCTTCAAAAGCTTTCAACTGATATAAATTATAAATTAAAGTGAATTTTTGAAAGTTTCGTTTTTGCATAATTTACGTTATTTGAATGTGGCGCCACCAGTTCAATTGCCTGTTGTAGGCGTTCGTTGTCTCAAGGCGAAATTAGTGGCCAAAAATGCGGCAGATTACAGGGCTGCCAAAATGTTCTTCAAATATTTAGTTGCCTTTGGCCCAGTTGAGAAGGAAACGCTTTTAATTTGTAGCCGGGCCATGAATAATGTATGCCAGTAACACACAAAAAAAAGAAGAAGAGTTTGTGTAATTGCTTGGAGCAAAAATTGCTCTTTTTGAAATGCTTGGAAAAAGTAAGAAAATTCTAATTTAATACGAATTTAGGTGTAAATAAATTTAAATTTATTCTCTTCACAGTGGTTGCGTCCATAGGCCAAAAATCAAAAAATCGATCACAGAATTTTTGAACAAAATGTAGACAAATTGTCTCTTAAATGTCCAATCTTCTTAATGGCAATCCGGTTTTTTCTGGAAACCTAACGGGACTTTACAAAAATTGCCTTGAAAGCGTGAGCACTTGTTCAATTTTGCAAAGCAGCTGCACGCAGGCCGAATATTTCACAACAAAAGCGATCTTCAAAGTGGTCAGTCGATTAATTACGTTCCCGAATTTAAACTATTTTTAGTGGATTTTGAAGTTAAAGGTATTTATTTTAAGTTCCTATATTAATAAAAGCCAACTTGTGTTGTATTAATTTTGAAATTACTGCTTTAGTTTATTCTGTTTTTTGAACATTTTTTGTGCGTCTTTATAATGTTTACTTAAGGTTTTAGCTGTGTTCCCCCAAGATCCCCCGATTCATTTCTTTTTCAGTGGATTTGTGTGTATCTTAAGATAATACAAAATTAAAGTTAGCTACAGATATTTGCAGATGTGTGCACAATTAACAATATACTAACTCCGTCTTTTTTTCTTCAAGGTCAATTTTGCCTTCCGAAGCAGCTGCTTTGCCTTGTAGTTGTGCTGTGTCTTTGTGTTCGTCATTCGTGTTTAGTGTTCTTATTAAGTTTAAATTATAATTTTGATTGCACTTTCTCTTTTTCGATTTCATTTTGGTAGGCGACTCATATCAGTGTGTATTTACACGCTTCTATATTTTCAACTGTTGGTGCACAGAAATGGGCACCAATGCAGAAAAATTACTGGAGGCGATGATGTGCAAAGCAGTATTGAAAATATCGGCTACATGCCCGAGATGAGCGATCTTACAAAATGTATTGGGTACATATGTAAAAAATTTATGCATTTTGGATTCAATACAAACGTAAAAAAGCATCAGTTTTTGAGTATCAATCCAATTGTCTTAATGAAAAGGAAACAGTTTCAAAAAAAACGCACCCCTAGTATGTCTCAAGAAATGGTTAAAAGACCTCAGCGTGGACGTCCGAAAGTAGATTTTAGTTATCAAAGAGAACAAAGCGACGAAGAATTGCTGAGCTTTCGAAAACCGATGAACCTGCTGCTTGTGCTTTACAATCGTGCAACATTCCAACAAATCAATTGTGCACCAAAGCTAATATCGATGAGGTCTTATCGCTTCTCATAGAGACAAACATGAGCAAACATCAATATCACGGCGTCGCGGATTGTAAAACTTCAGGATGATGTTCTTGACGGCATTGGAGGTGATTTTGTTGATAACCTAATTTTAATTGAAAAAGGGATTTGACGGTATTGAAAATTTTTAATGTAATAATAAAAAACTTGGACTTGGATCGAACTTGACAGAATTGTGTGTTAGCATATAATATTGATTAGTAACGAGTTTGGAAGCGATAGCATCGAAAATAAAAAAGTTGCTCATACTAAGATTTTTTTTCAAACTTATCTTTTGTATGGCAGCTATACTATATAGTTGTCCGATTTTCATAAAACTTGTCGAAATTATTTGAAAGCATAGAGAACTTATAAATACGAGGTTCGGAGACGTTGGCATGGAGAACAAAAAAGTTTTTCTTACTAAAACTACTTTTTCAACCGATCGTTCCTATGGCAGCTATAGGATATAGTCGTAAGATACGGTCAATTTTTTTATTATGAATTTAAAATATTTTTCTAGAATTTTGGTGAAAATTTCATAACGATATCACAACTAGAAGTATTTATGGCCGCGGCTTCATACAAGCCCAACCACTGTATAAAAAAAAAAAAAAAAATATAAAAATACATATGAGTGCTTGAAAATGCCAGCTTCCAGCAACCAGACTCCGCAGAACGCAGCCCAAGCCATCAACGATTTTCCTCAAAAATTTCTCTTACAAAAAGTATAGGGGCTCCTTCCTCAAATTTCTCCAATAAGGCGAAAGCCCATCAGGACCGTCCAAATTAAACTTTTTCTGATCCGAGAAAAAATGATCTAGAAAGATAAATTAATATTTCCATTGCTTTATAAAAAAGTTTTTACTTTTGTCCAGTCAGTTCACATGTTATCCCTGGCGAATTTCATCCAGGCTTTATGGCGGTCCAGTAACCCTGCTGCCACTCTTAAATTTTTGCCGCACTATGTTTTCAGACTCCTTTAAAGCCCGTGCAACGGTCCAGCGAGACACTTTTAGCCCACATTCAGAAGCTAATTCATTAGCGGTCTTTATTGAATTACTTGCAGCACTTACTAATCGGCGCTGGTCACGCTGAATTATCTTCGTTCCGGTTTTTACAAAAATTTCGTACAACTTTTGTCGGAACGACCAATTTTCCAGACAATTTTACGAAATGAGCAATTCTCACTTTTGAGCGTCAGAATTTGCCCTTTGTCGACATCTGACAGCACTGGCCCACTTGGTATACTTACAAATTTATAACAAATAGTTACTCAACGAAGTGTACTAAATAAAATCGCCACCAGAAAACACAAATAAGAAATTAGATTGTGCTGCTATAGTAGTGCACCTCTCCCACAAAACGAAAATTAAACATAACTTTTGCACTGAGAGTGTTAATGTTTGTCACATAATTTCTCGTATTTTGAACGCTCTTTCAAGGGTAATCGCAAAGTTTTTCTACCTCTACTCTTTCAATGCGTACACTGAAAAAACAAGGTGAGTCTATAGTATTGCTCCACAGTTTATAAACACATTTCCCCAACCAACTTTTTTTGTCGATCTTAAAGCCATCAGTGTAGATGTTAATGGCGTAAGCTCGGCTGTGGGGAGGTTGCCCAATCGTTTCGGCTTGGGATATAGACGTCGTAAAATTTGTCGAACGTCCTTTGTGGTATACAGTAGTCTGTACTCAATGGTATACCCGTTTGGTCTTCGAGTATGGTAGCGTGTCCACCTCTGGACCAGGTATCGGCTACTCGTAGTCTTAAGGCTGTTGTGGTAGCCATATGCTTAGCTACAAGGTCTAGTGGTAGAAGGTGAAGAATAGTATTTAGCGCTTCCGTAGGTGTCGTTCGAAGAGCGCCGCTAATACAAATTTCCGCACTTCTTTGTACTTTGTGCAGATTTTTCAGGGCTGATTGTTTCCCGAGTGCTGGCCACCATACTAGAGCTCCGTGAGAAGTATGGGGCGTATTACGGCTGTGTGAAGCCAATGTACAATGGATGGATAAAAGCCCCATTTGCGGCCAATGGCCTTTTTTACAAGAGAAAAGAGCAATGGTTGCTTTTTTTATGCGTTCATTTATGTTGTCGTTCCAGAGTAGTTTCTTGTCCAGAATGACACCCAAGTATTTGGCATTCTCACCAAATTCAAGGCTTACTCCGTTGATTTTAGGAGAAATAAGAACAGGAACTTTGTACTTCCTGGTGAAAAGAACTAATTCCGTTTTAGCCGGGTTCACACCCAAGCCACAAGATTTTGTCCACTGAGCAAGTGTTGTCAGTGCGGTCTGCATGAGGTCACACAGCGTTTGAGGAAACATTCCGCATTTGAAGATGGCAATATCATCCGCGTAAGCCACCACTACGTGTCCCTCCGCTTCCGTGAGCCGCAGCAGTTGGTTAACTGTTACAACCCACAGCAGCGGAGAGAGAACACCTCCTTGCGGAGTACCTCTACTTACAAATCTGCGAGCAGTTGCACCGCCAAGTTGGGAGTACACCGTTCTGCTAGTTAGCAATTAGTCGATGAATCTTACTAGCGGCACATCTGCTCCCACATATGCCAAGGCAAAGGTGATGGCGTTAGGTTGGGCGTTATTGAAGGCACAAATGCTACCAAAGAAAAGTCTCTTACTTCTCTTACTTCAAGTGATCTTTCAATCCTTGAGACCAGGGAGTGTAGTGCGGTTTCTGTAGACCTTCCCTTGCTGTATGCATGTTGGGTGTGTGCTAGATAAGGGGGACTAAAAGTTGCCTCAGGTGTGCATCTATAAGTCTCTCGAGAGTTTTAAGAATTGA
The DNA here is from genome assembly GCA_018904235.1 of Lordiphosa stackelbergi. Classification (NCBI taxonomy): domain Eukaryota; kingdom Metazoa; phylum Arthropoda; class Insecta; order Diptera; family Drosophilidae; genus Lordiphosa; species Lordiphosa stackelbergi. The sequence continues at coordinate 30,549 of JAEIFU010000330.1, read as the reverse complement.
TAGAAACTGGGTAGGGTGTTTGGGCTGTAATAGTTTGGTTTCACATATGAAGCTTTGGGGCTTTCGGTATGAATATTACTTTTTGTTTCCCTCCACCTGTGGGACTAATTAAACATTAATTAAGTTTTACTAAATATTAGTCGCTTTCCGAATGACATTTGACGTTTTTAAAGTCAAATTATGATTTGTTCAAATTGAAAACACTAGATGGACCACCCTGTATGTACATTGTTCTTCATTGCCATTTTTTTTCTGCTGTTTGGCAGCCATCACAATTGAGCAGCTCTTATCAACTTTGTGAGTAAGCTTACAGTCAAGCGACTGTAAAGCACCCCACCAAAGAAAAAAGAAAAAAAAATTGGTGGGGGAAGACCCACTTTTTTTTACAAAACCACTCTTTTCCACACACGATCGAACGCTTGCTTAACGTTTCGAACTCCTAGGCATAGTACTCTTCAAGGATAAAGTAACTGACCCTGTTTAACGATTCTGGCGTTCCGTGCCACCTTCTAAACCCAAATTGAAAGGGCGGAATACATTGGCTGTGCTCATCCAAGGCAAGAATTCTGCTCAGCAGGCACCTCTCAAAGATTTTCGACACCGACGAAAGCAAACTGATTGGCCGGTACGATTCAACATCTGAAGAACTCCTGCTGGCCTGGTGGATCATATTGATTTGGGAATTCTTCCAGGCCCTAGGGATGTCACCCAGCCTCAACACTGAGTTGAATATTAATACCAGAAAGAGGATGGCTTTGTCAAGGAGTGCCTTCAGCGTTTTGTTGTCGATCCCGGCTTAAGCTCTTTGATTTTTTCTTTCACCTTCGTAAAAGTATCCAAAAAACCTGACAATTCTAGCTGTACAGGGGTCTGCGAATTCTAGAGCTTAAAGTATCTATTTAAATAGAATTTATTAGAGTTAACTTTAGCTGATGATTGCGTCTTGTTAATAGTTATATTTCATATGGTACTCTTTTGATTTGCACGATGTAAGTAAACATCAAAGTAAAGACTAAAGTGGGTCTTGTAATATCCACATATATACTCTGGTAAGGTAATTGCTTAAAAGTTCAATTCGTTTTGTGGCTGCAAGTGTTGTCCACAAAATTTTCTCTATTTTTGACCCGACCTAAAACCTGGACTGAAAAATTTTATTTTAATTTGCGTGGACATGAGTTCGTGCTGTACGAGAGTTGCCTACTTAATTGCGCAAATACACTTAAACACCACACACACACACACACATGCAGAGTGGGAAGAGAGGCCGGTTTGGTCAAAACACATCCTATGCATTTCAGTAGACCAAAATTGTGTCATCTTTGGTTTTGCATGTGCGCACAATTTGGGTTTTATCCTGGTCATCTGGTACAGCCTGCCTGAGTGTGCATTTGTCTGTGTGTGTGTGTGTGTGTGCAACTAGGCCTAAACAATTTGTGGCTAATTACACGGCATAGCCATCAATTGTGTCCAGGAAAGTGTCCTCCACACTACAACGTTCCTGTTACAGCTATTGTAGTTCGCCCGAAAATACAGGAATTCTTTTATGTGAATTGTGCTTGGAAAGTGTTGGCTGAAAAAATATTCCAAGTTATTTTATAATTAAAAAGGTTGCTGTGCGTGAGTGTTTCAGAGACTACGGACAACACTTTTAAATTTGCTAATTCAAATAGAGAAACACATGCTGCAGAGTAGAATTGTACAGCAACTACCAATTGGGTTTAGCAATGAAAGAGAAGTGAAGGCACTTGAATTAAATTAAATAAATAAGAAAATGGTTTCAACAAACCTTTTGTGTAGCAATTTTCGTTTTTGATTTCATCAATTTAAGTTTGTGTTGTTTTTTAGGTTGGATTGTTGGACACGGCCATGACAAACCCTTAAATAAATAAAGTCAGTAAATAAGTAAGTGTTCTCTTTATATTTAAAAAATACAAAATCAAAGCAATAAGGATGGGGACTATTCGTTTATTTGTATGTGAGTAATTTCTTCCAAAATACTCAGACTCCCTGAAGAAGACAGCAAAGCTGCCGAAACGCGTAGGAGAACAGCTGAGATAAACATGGTTTAATTGCAGCAAGAAAGACGAGCTAACACAACCCCTGGAAATATCACAGATCCAACGGAAAGTTTTGCTAGTTTGGTCTTAGATTATCATGAAGATTTAATAGTTTGCAGCTGTGGACGGGTAAATAGGAGGTGTTGGCCAAGCGTTAATAAAAATCGCGAAATTTGCAAATCATATAGCTAAATCGACTCGGCTGTTGATGCTTGTCATAAATTTATATACTTTACTAGCAATAACCCGTCGCGCTTCGCTGCGCCTTCAACAGTATAGAACCAATGCACACCTACTTCCCATCCACATCCCACCCACTCTCCACCCAATTCCCACCAACTTTACAGCCAGTTTCCACCTACATACCACCCACTTCCCGCCCACATCCCACCCACTTCCCATCCACTTACCACCCACACTCCACCCACTTGCCACCCACATACAACCCACTTCCCACCTACATCCCATCTACATCCCATTTACATCCCACCCACTTCCCGCCCACATCCCACCCACTTCCAAAACAACTTATCACCCACATCCCATCCACACCCCATCCACATCCCATCCACCTCCCAACCACTTCCCACAGGGCATCCCGGCGGTATTTCCAACATCGGAAAATGAAAACACAAATAAATTCTCATGTTGACCTTACAAACCGAGTTTCAACTCAATCGGAATTATTCGATTGGGTTTCCCGACATTAAAAAATCACATTTCAAATTATTTCGTATTCTACCCTTACAAACCTTTTTTGAAGCCAATTGGATGATAAATATTTTTTTCATGCTGACTTTTCCGGGAATTTTCCGACCTTCAGGTCAAATTTTCCAACGGAAAAACGTTTCAAGAATCAGAAACAACAAATATTCGTATCTACTACAAACCGGTTTCAGCCAATCGGATGAAAAAGTTGTTCATGCGGATCGGGTTCGAGTGGGTCAAATTTTCCGACACGAAAATCACATTTCAAACTATTTCGTATTATCCAAACCGAGTCAATCGGATGAAAAATAGTTTTTTCAAGCAGAATTTTCCGCCCATTTTCCTCTGGGCGGATTTTCCAAAATCGGAAACACGTGCGAATTATTTCGGTACTTGCTACAAACCAAGTTTCAAGTCAATCGGATGAAAAATAACATTTTTCCCAAACAAACTTTTCCGACGCTTTTTTTGACTTTTCCGGGTGGAATTTTCCAAAACCCCGTCTTAGTACGCACTTTCACCACTAACAGAAACTCCTGTCCGAATTTCAGCTTTCTATCTCTTACAGTTAGGCGAATGAGTCCAATCAGTCAGTCAGTCAATCAGGACACTCTCTTTTATAGAGATTGGCCCTTCTTTCTGGTTGTTTAATACATTAGCAAAAACTTAATATACTGTACTAGCTGGCCCGGCGAAGATATCCAAGAAAGACATCCCATCTAATCTTTCCAAACAAAGTCGAAATGCAATTACTCTTCGTAACATTATGAATCAATCCAATGAGAAGGAGAAGAGGAGCGCCGCATTAGTAAGGCTGAAGAGAGGCAACAAGAATCAACAACAAAATAATCTACGACGCGCAAGAAGAAATGCTTCAAGTGTTGATTTGAATGGAGCAGCGTTTCTATACGATTGCACCATGGACTACAGATGCATCCCTTTGTTCACATTGGTCCAATGGAAGTTGTTTGTGAGCATTGTGGAGCATGAAACTTTGCTTAAGAAATGCCTGGACTGTGTTGCCTTAATGGCAAAGTGAAATTGTCAGCATTGACTCCGCTACCTGAGCCATTGCATTAATTGCTTTGAGGCGATACACCAGAATCACGACATTTTCTAGCGAATACTCAAATACACAATGGCTGTTTTCAAATGACGGTCTAAGTCCGATATTTAAGATTTAAGGCCAGATGGTGAAATCGATTTGGATCATTGCAACCTGTTGAAGATTGTAGTGGCGCTTGGTTCGAAAAAAATAAGAATTTAAGTAGACCACACTATTGCTAAAAAGTCTAGAAGTTAGCAGTAGAAACTAGAATTAAATTAATATTATTGTATTATTATATATTTTTTTTTGGTTATTTTGCTATCCTATTTGTTTGAAAGAAAAAAACAAAATTTTTCAATTTAGGCGTATGTAAAAATGGAAGTGAAGTATAGATAACAACCCTGCGATCAAGTAAATTTCTTTTTTATGGCGACTGACCTTCCAACAACCACCAAGTGAAAAACATATAGCAAAGCGAAAAAATCAAAATCTAAGAGAAGAACAAAATGGTTTAAAATTGTGACTGAGAATGAGTGGCGAGTTGGCCATAAACAATTGCGAACAGTAATTTAATTTTAAACCTTAAAGCTACATTCCAGTACCTCCAGCATAAGTACTTTCAGCGTGGGAATTGGATAGTGTTAAGTTAAGTGCGCTATGCTCTTATTGCATTTTCTTTTGTCCAGCTGATTGTTTTGATTATTATTCGCTTTGTCATGTCCCAACCACTGATAAGCAAACGCATTGCTTAAGCAGCGATCGACTGCTGATCTAACTATGGATATCGGCACATAAATAATACGAAAAGAAATATGTTCGATATGACCTAGCTGTTCCGTTATTAAATTTTTGTTCTATTTGCTTCCAAATATTGTTTAAAACAAAACAAAAGAGTAAATGAAAAATATGATTAAGTACTTGAATACACTGCAAGAAACTTCCATATCACATTCTGAAGCCTTTGAAACTACTATATTAAATAATAATGATTAATTTTTCTCGCCTAATTACTGCAATTGAAGTTATATACCTTTATAAATACTATAATTGAAATTATATACCTTTGTTATTTACATAGGCCAGTATTATCTACATGCTGAGCGAAATTTATTTACATACACTATCTACTTTATTTTTACATATATTATCTACATTCTATATAGCCCTTATATTATTAATTTTGCAGCTATTTTGTTTATTATGATTCTTGAATATTTAGTAGGATAAAAATTTAGTTTGAGCAGATAATCATGAAAGTAGGAGTTAGTTTAAATATAATTACAATTGTGAATAAATATTAGAATCTTGAAGATGAACTATAGTGCCTATTTTTGTAAGCCATGCCTCGCCCTAGTAAACCAATGTGGTGATCATTCCTGGATAATAAAGGGGTCGTTTTTCAAATCATGCAACCTGACGGCCATGGTTGGGTGGGGATAGCTAGCGATGCATAACACCTGAACGCGCTAGCCAACGCATCCGGAGATGCCATCCAGTGTTTGTCTTTCTTTCCTTCGCAGTATTCGAGATTCTTTTTTTTTTGTTATCTATGGGTGATTCCATGAAAAATCGCCCATTGGGATTTTGAATGGATCGAATTAATTTTTTTCGTATTCCTTGTTGTAAAAATAGTATATACATCAGCATATACATACAGGGTTGCCCATATTCGACGGACCCATGTTTTTTTTTAAAAAATCAAAGAAAAAAAGAAAAATTTGGCGGTTGGCAATCTTAATCATTTAATTTGTTTCAAGTAGATTTGTTTACATCAATTTTGTACATCGTATTGTGCCCTTTTTGCAGCATTTTCCATCGATTTCGCCAACATTTCGGCCGGAATAGCGGCTATTTCTTCACGAATGTTGTCCTTGAGCTCTTCTACGGTCCTTGGCTTGTTAGCGTAAACCTTTGACTTCAAATATCCCCACAAGAAGAAGTCAGGTGGCGTCAAATCGGGCGAACGCGGTGGCCAGTCCAAATCACCACTTTTCGACATCAAACGGCCCGGAAACAATTTCTTCAGAAAATCGATTGTTATGCGACTTGTGTGCGGTGGAGCGCCGTCTTGTTGAAACCAGAACTGCCTCATACGCTTTCGACGAATAATTGGCATCACAAAATTGGTCATCATGTCGCGATAACGCTCCTGGTTGATGGTAACAGCATGGCCATTTTCATTTTGGAAGAAAAACGCCCCAATGACCGTTTTCGCACTAATGCCGCACCAAACTGTGACTTTTTCGTCATGAAGAGGCACTTCTTGAATCTCCTGAGGATTTTCAGTGGCGTAAATACGGCAATTTTGCTTATTTACGGTCCCATTCAATGTGAAGTGTGAAATTTTTTAAAAGCACGTTGAGTTTTCACAATTGATTTGTTCTGTTGAATGTAAATTTCAACTATTTCAGAGCGCTCGCGTGGCGTGTATTGTTCCATGGTAAAAATATGCTTGGACTGACGCTTCAAACGCGGTATGTCATTAAGCGATCTGACATCTCTGTCAAAAGTTATGGCGTTGCCAGATGGGTCCGTCGAATATGGACAACCCTGTATATATATATATTCCCTTCTTTCGTTCTGTATTTGTCTTTCTCCATATCTCCATCGAATATCGCTCTATCTTTCTCTTTTCATCTCCCTCTCTCTTTCTATTTCCTTGTCCTTCTTGTACGAATCCTTCCATTAGGGTCAATTTTATGATAGGACGCTGAAACTTAACTATTAGCACGCGAATCAAAATTAGAATTCAACATAAACAAGAGCTCGTAGAGAGCAGCGGTTTTCTCCTGTACCCCCCACCCGTTGCCGACCAGAACAAGCAGGAAGCTAGCGCGTGCTTCGATAACGCTCCTACACCCACATCTGCTCCACACCATTGCCGCGTATACCCGTGTACGTTGCGTTGGAGCACATGCCCAATGGTGACTGCGAAATCGTAGTAAAAGCTGATAATTTTGGTCACATTTTGCTTATTTCGCGATTTTTTATATAATTTGAAATGAAAATGATAAGAAAATAATTTAACAAATGAAGAGATATAATAAGAAAATCTAAAGAAATGAAGAGAAATGAAACGTCCATTCACGCCGTCGCACAGTGTAAGAGTGTAAGATTTTGCCAATCTGGGGGGACTTAAATCAATTGCGGCCGTAGTTTGAGAGATATCGACTTGAAATTTGAAATGAAAGAGTTTTTTGGCCATACGGAAATATGTTTCTAAGATGAACAACATCGGACAAAAACTACTCTCACCAGAAAACGATTTTCATATGAGAGCTATACGATGGAGTCACCCGATTTTGATGAAACTTTGCAGAATTGTGTGATGTTATCACTGAAAACAAACAAGTTTTTCTCACTAAAACTAGTTTTCCGATCGAGCGCTCCTTTGGCAGCTATATGGTATAGTCATCCGATCAGGCCGGTTACGACACATATACAGCTTGTATGTAATTTCAAGACATTGGGCAAGGTTTGGTAACGATAGCTTTAAAACTGACGGAGTAGATAGCAAAAAACATGCGAATTACACGTGATTTTGTTCGATAATTGGTCTTATAATAAAACGAAAAACTCAAAATGGCGGAAAGGTAGGTAGGTAGGTATTTCCGGCTGGCCCTTTGTAGGGGGGCCACACATAGACCTTATGGTCCTTAGTGAGGCCGGGTGCTTTTTAGGGTACCGTTTCCTTTAGAAATCCTGGAGGATCTTTGACGTTTTGGCAAATGCCAAAAGTTGTTTGGGGGAATTCTTGGCCGCCTCTTCCAGAGAGGTGAAACTTGGAAAGTGCAGATGTTTTAGTCTTGTCGTGGCGATTTCTGGGCAGCTGCAGATGAGGTGTTCTAGAGTTTCAGCTTCTCCGGGTTGGCGGAAACATGCAGACGGTTTTTTTTTGTGAATATGTTCTGGGGATCTACCCGCTTGTTCTCCATATGTTGGCATCGCCGAACTCGATGGAACTTACAAGTTCTAGTCCATGAAAGCAACATGATTTTTTTTAATTTGCCCAGTTTTTTAGGTGTTTATAAAAAAATTATATAAAATGTTCCAGTAAAGGTATTTAGACCAGGTATTGAAATTTTTGCAGTTGAACTATTCAAGAATAAGAAAAAATTGCTCTTCTTTGAAACAAGACGCTGACGGCTAAATTTTAATCACTTTAATTTTGTGCCTGTTACGAGTTGTCAAATTTAATTTTTTAAGCGTTGCAATGTGGCATGTTTAATGACTATTTTATTGCTGTTAATGATAATTTAACTCTGATTTTTGTTTCTTTTCATAACGAGTGGATATTTTACTAGCATTTAAAAAAAAAAAAATCATTCAATTTGAATCCTTTTTTTATTGATTAAAGTCCCTCTAGATTGGCAAAATCTTACACTGTGCGTCACGACATTTCTTTAATATGTATTAACTAATATCCTAATGAACTATTTAACTTCATAAATTTTGTGCATTCATTTTATTACGTTAATTTTAATTCATACATTAACTTTAGCTAAAAGGTATCACTACATTCATTGGCTGTTAGGCCAGCAAGTTAAATATAAAGTAATTTCGATGTAGGTAAATTCGATCCCTAGAAAATATACAACTGATTTATTGTACCTAAAACTCATTTAAGTTTTGAGCCCTTATTGGAACCGACTGTTAGTTTCTTTAAATTATCAGTTATTTTCCTACCTATCAATTTGCACTTAAAACCCAATTGCTTGCTCTGTACCAGAAACTTCACACTCATGTTAAACCGTATTGTTAACCTAAATCAAAGACACTTGTTAATGCAAATATCCAGTACAAGGACAACGCACAAAATAGACACACACACAACAAGAACGTCGGAACTTTTATTATGGGCTTTTGCCATCACAGACACAAATAACATGGAAACTATAAACACAGCATAAAGTCTCCATGAAGCAATGACACTCGACAGCCGGACAACTTTTGCTTCAAAGCCCTCAAACTGGCTTAGAGTATTTGCATGGGGAAGAAGGGGGAGGAAAACTTTGGTGTGTCAGCAATTGGAAAATTTACTTTTTGCGAGTCAACAATGAATTGAATTGCTTCTCGGCAGCCGGCACTAAATGAGCAAGGAAATGGCACAATGTTGATCCAAGTGTGCACCAGGCAAATGTAATTTAAAAGGAAAATTAATTAAGTGCCCTGTGCAGGGCTGTGTTGTCCCTGTGGCCTGCAGCTGAATTTTTGGGTGCATTTTTAATTGCAATTTAAGCCAGACTCATAGCCTTAGATGTTGGGTCATTTGCATGATTATGTAGATGTAGATGTAGTTGCTGTGCTTCAAGTAACCATTTGTCTTCATGAGCGCGTCAACTTTAATTTGTCTTTGTGTGGGTGCGTGTCAAGCCAAGCCAAAAAAAAAAAAAGAAACAAGAAAAACAGAAAAATGCAAGACACTCAGACAAACAATGTGAAGTCTGCTGACTGCTCCACTTTCGTATACGAAATCCATTAGCAACTAAAGTGAAATTCATTGTTTCAAAAGTACATGTTGAAATAAATTGAGTTGTGGCAGCAGGAGCTGGAAGTGCAACCTGCACCTGTTACACCGGCCAAAGGAGCAAAAGCAAACGACTTCAACATGCATCTTCCTGCTTGAAATGCATTGAAATTGTTTTTGTGCCTGGGCGCCACATTTCTATGCAATTTATTAGCAATTTTCAACGAAATACAAGAACAACATAGCGTAAGAATAACAAAAAAAAGGAGCATTTCAGGGCCAACAGTGCAGAAAAATGTTTTCACATTTTTTGATTTATTTTAAGAATTTTTTAAATTTAGTTTACTTTTTGTTATTTATTCTTGATATTGAAAAAAATTTAAATTTAAGGCATGAAAATGCAAAAAAAATTTAAAAGTAACAAAATAATCTAAGTTTTAAGGCGCAATGATCCAGGAAATTCATTATAGATTTTATACTTTTGGAGCGTAGCTTTTCTACGTTCGATTTGACTGGGGGACTAAAACTGTACAACTTTTGTCCTTGCCACCGATTCTTTGAGCTACGCCTTTGTCTTTGCAAAGTCAGCAGCTTTGCCATTTGCCTTTACATCGAGTACTAAGTCTCGAGTTCTGCGTATGGAATTCTTAGAATTGAGTACTGAGTATTAAGACCTGCATTTTGAGCACTGAGTATCGGGCACTAAGTACCGTTTATAGTACCGAGAATCGAGAATTGAGTATCCAGAACCGAGCATAGGCACTCGAGTATCCTAGGGCTAAGCAGTGATTACTTACATTAGAGATCCAAGATGCGGAAGGTACAAAACGTCCCTTCTCTTGAGCGAAATATGTTCTAGTTATTAGCATACACGCCAAGAGGTTGAGAGAAGCTTAGCTTGGCCCTTGGAGGCTGTAAAGACAATTGTACACTTTACAAATGAACAGGTATCCATGCACTCAAAAAAGGTAAAACGACTCGGTCTTAAAAACGCTCTTGAGATTATGCTATTTCGGTCTAGAATTTGATGAGAACCATTCACTTTTGAAAATTCTTACTTTGAGTACGAATCGTTCTTAAATTCGAAATTGATCGGAAAAAATTTAAAAACTAAAATATATTTCTTGATGTCTTTGCTATAGCGACCTGATCTGTGTAAATTCAAATGTTTGGTTATTCCGGCTCAAGGTCATCCGTCCCATCCAAGGAATGAAAAACGGTGGATTCTTTGTTTCCCAATATATTTCGAGCCCACATCGGGGTCCGTCTTCAGGGGGCTAATAAACAACATTAAACAGATATAAATAACAAGATTTTAGCTAACGAAAAGTGAACAGCATTCGAACCTATACATACATTGATACGGGACAAGAAACAAGTGCTCGCCTCGGAGTTTGATGTAAAACTAATTAATCCTAATGTTTGTTTTGGTCAAGCAAGTGTCTATATGTGTGCGCAGTTCTCTGTGTCCGATTTAAAGTTCAGCCTAATATATGTTGGTGTATTAATGATATACAACATCTCCAGAGTAAAATGCTTGTTGTAGTTACGCTCATTCTGTAGAATACAACTGTATGTCCAGCTAAAAGGTCTCCCCATGGGATCTCCTGCCTCATCAATTATAGCAGATATAGTCATGGAAGAAGTCCTAAAAAGAGTTAAAACAACCAGACTCTTGACCAAATATGTTGACGATCTCTTTGCGATAGTCAGAGAAGAGGACATCCAAACAACTATACAGGTGCTAAATTCATATCACAAGGACATACAATTTACAATAGAATTAGAAGCTGACAACAAACTACCATTTTTAGACGCAGCAGTTCACACGATTGACAACACGCTAAAAGTTAACTGGTATCAAAAATCTACGGCATCAGGACGGATTTTAAATTACCATTCTTAACTTTCAAAAAACATGGTAATCAACACAGCAAGAAATCTTGCCAAGCGAATACAAAGATACCAGCGATCAAATTTTCCACACTGAGAATTTAGTCATATTAAAAATATACTGACCAAGAATGACTTTCCCCACAATATCATTAAGTCCATCATCAAAGACATCGGAAAAGAATCCATAACAACACGAGCTGAACAGACCAAAACATATAAATCACTGACATAAATTCTTCAGTACTCGGAAAGACTAGCTAAATCTGACCTATACGACAGGGATCAAATCGCAATACCCTACAAGCCAACATTCACCATGGCTGCTCTTTTTAGCAATATGAAGAGTCATGTTGCAAAGATGGACATGAATAATCTAATATAGTAGTAGTAGTAGTAGTATTTATTATTTCTTATCTCCTTATCATCTACATACAAAGTTGCTAATATATAGGGTATAACAGAATAGTTGACAATATACATATGTAAAAGAAAAAGAATAAGAATAAATAAAGGCTTGGCTGTATGCCGTTCGCCTAATATATAGGTAGTGTAGAACTGCCCATACCAACGCACCACGGTAGGTACTACCCGCAGCTGCCCCGCTCGTCACGAGATACTACGCCGTTCTCCACCATGATGCGATTGGAATGTTCTGTCTAGACATCTATCATAATTTCTCGCCGATATTCTATAGCCTCTTTAAGGTATCCAATAAGACTATTCCAATTCTGACCATTTAATACTTCGTGCAATTGTTGTGTTGTCATGCTCCATTGTCCAAAATGCAGTGCCCGTAACTCTCCTAGAATCGGACATCGTGCTACAAAATGGGCTATATCTCCTCGTTCCCTAGAATTGCAGAGGGTGCAGCAGCTTACTGTCGTGACGTGTGGTGTATAGCAGAGGCGGATCGATTCTGTTCTTGCTCGAAACATGAGCGATATGGCGTATGTATTGAACTCGTCGTTAAAATAATTATTAGAGACATTTATAGGTGCCTCGCGTTTCGCTCTGACGTGCTTCGCGCTCGAATTGGCTTCTCTCACTACTGTCTATTTGCCGCAACAAGTTTAACTGCCATACCTCCCAGGCACTGCTATCATTTGTAAACATGCTTGTGTTGTGTTCTCTCGCCATACTATCCCATTTTTGAAAGAACTGTGATTTGCTCTCCAGTAGATGCTCAACAATGATTCTTGGTAGTCTCGACGGTTCCATCCGCATAGTTTTATTGACATAATTGAAGTGCAGCTGTAGTGTATATTGAAAGAGGGTTGTCAGTCCCCTTTCAATATGTATGGCATAGTTTGGTGCATTCATTGGCAGGTAGAATACTTTCTTGATAAAAAAGCGCAGGAGTCGCTCAACTTCCTCGTACCGACTAAAGCCCCAGACCTGTGCCGCATAGCACATGATAGCCCTGGCTGTAGCGAGAAACAATTTGTACTTTGTACTGTTATTGACGGTCTTTTTCCCAAGCAGATTTTTCCAGGTACTATTTATAGCGAATTTGGAGTCCGTCAGTTTTTTTCCCAGGTGTTTGGTAAAGGACATATTGGGGGTTAGTAACATGCCCAGGTATTGATACTCGCTTACTGTCTCAAGTTCGACTCCGTTTAATGTCCACGCATCTAATCTTGCCCTGCGGCCTCTGCTGTTTCTTATCACCATCGCCTTAGACTTCTCAATGTTTATCTTCAAGCTCCATCTTTGACAATATGTACTAAGGGCGTCAATCATTTGCTGCATGCTAGTTGGACTGTCAGCCAACAGCACCATATCGTCCGCATACATCAATACCCTGATACGCCGTGTTCCCAGTTCTACACCTCCAGGCAGGTTCGCATCAATGTCGTCCACATATAGTGCAAATAGTAATGGACTAAGCAGGCACCCCTGCTTAACTCCTAAATTCGTTTCAAACCATTCAGACAACTCCTTTCCATCCCATACGGTAGTTTTGTTAAGGCAATAGAGGCTTTGTATGACATCAATGATCTTTGTTGAAACTCCCAGGTTGCTTAATTTCAAGATAAGACTACGTCTGTCTACCGTATCGAACGCGGCTTTGAAGTCAACAAAGAATACATCTTCTTCTTTTGCTCCAGATAGTGCTTTGCAATTGATGATAATCTAATATATAAAATACCATGCGCTGGAGACAGGACCAACATATGTGACCAAATATATGTTGGAACGACAAAATCAAAGCTCAAGACGAGAATATCTGGACACAGGCCAGATATCAAAAGACGAAACGAGATTAACACACAAAAAACAGCACTTGCGGCCCATTGTGCGGAGAGCGGACATTCTCCTGATTTTGATGCCACAAGTATTCTACAGCAAGAGCATAACTACAACAAGCGTTTTACACTGGAGATGTTGTATATAATTAATACACCAACAAATATTAGGCTGAACCTTAAATCTGACACAGAGAACTGCGCACACATATATAAACACTTGCTTGACCAAAACAAACATTAGGATTAATTAGTTTTACATCAAACTCCGAGGCGAGCACTTGTTTCTTGTCCCGTATCAATGTATGTATAGGTTCGAATGCTGTTCACTTTTCGTTAGCAAAAATCTTGTTATTTATATCTGTTCAATGTTGTTTATTCGCCCCCTGAAGACGGACCCCGATGTGGGCTCGAAATATATTGGGAAACAAAGAATCCACCGTTTTTCATTCCTTGGATGGGACGGATGACCTTGAGCCGGAATAACCAAACATTTGGATATAATTTTTTTTTAAAAAAAAAAAAAATTATATTACAAGATCTTTTTATTCTTGATGTAAAAATGAGTTCTTACTTTAAGTACAATTCGTTCCCAGCTAACATTAATAAGTTTAAAAATTAAGAATCGTGCTTAAAATGTCCAAATCATTCTTCAAATCAAGAATTTTGGGATTTTTAAAAACGCTCTTGAATTTAGAAATTCTGTACTTAAATAAAAAATTTTCTGGCTTATTGAAGTTTTGAAACTGGAAATGATTTATTTATTTGATTTTTTTGATTTTCAGTGTGTAGTTTATAAATGACACATGCACATATGGTATCTCTTTTGGATCAAGAAGTGTGCCAAAACTGGCGTCTTCTTTCATTTTTGAATGTTTTTCACACTCAATTACTTTCATATGATATTTCGGCACCACACCCACTTGTGTATTCAGCTGATCACGAAAAATTTGTTTTAGATTCACACCTTTTAAATAAGCACTTATCTGGTGGCTATACTGTGATTTCGCAATTGAACTGCCAACTATTGAAACAGCTGATAGCGAAAATCGCGCGAGTACATTATTCTTATATAAAGATTTTGATTTCACTAGTATTTCGCAAGTAACTCCGTACCCTGATTAAACTAGAGAAATTACAATTCGTTGAAAGATGTTGTCCAAAAGTAAACTCTACCCAATTCTCCTGTTGCCCTTTGGCTTTGCTAAGTCCGCCGCATTTGACAATTGCTTTAGCAGCAGGTAAAACGTACCTGCGTATGTGTTCTGATTACTAAGTACCGAGTTCTAAGTACCGAGTTCTTAGTACCGAGTTCTAAGTACCGAGCTTTAAGTACCGAGTTCTAAGTATAGAGTACTGAATATCGAGATCAGAGTGACAAGAACTGAGCACTTCTATTAAGCACAATGTTTCTTCTCAAAATCGAATAGGCCGTTAATATTAGAAGAGCGTTTTTGAGTTATTGCGATAAGGAAAACGATTATCTTATTCCCCATGCCTCGTGGTGACAAAAAATTGAGATTTGTTTGGATGCAGTTGCGTATTCGTTATATTCGATAAGTGTAGCCCAGTATTGCCTATCGTTCGACTGTCGTCTTCAACTATCAGAACTAGTACAACAAATACAGCTGTGAAAATTTTGCCGACAAGTAAAAATAAAGCTACTAATTTTTATACGCAAAATAGAGATAAAAAGTGATTTGTGTATTTTTAAAACTCCCTTGTAACGCATTCTAGGATCTGAAAAGAGATTTGACGCACACTCTTGAAGTTGTAGAAGTAAAAAATGGATGGATTTTGGAGAACAGAAAATGAGGAAATGGCGGAAAAGATTATGGATTTTGGACGGTCGCTTCAGAAGTTCGCTAAGAAGTACAAGTCAGTTTCCAAGAAAACAATATTTATCCTACCCCAGAAGTTTATATAGTTAATTTAATTCAATTTATAGAGCTGAGCTTTCTAAGGTGGTTCCTTCTGGTGGTCCTCTCTCAACTTGGGAATACTTTGACAGGGTGTGCTTCAAGTTTCCAAATGAGTGAATTTCTATTTTGTTGACTGTAAAGGTTAAAAATCTGAATAAATAATCTTGCAGACATTTGTACAAGTAAACCAATTTTTCTGCCGACTTCTCACCGTACACCGAAGAGGTGTTTAATTTTGAGGATGACCACAGCAGCTGCACCTTAGTTATCGATCACTTCATAAAAGAGCCATCTTGTTCGCAGGTAAAGCGACGACTTGTTGACAAGACCAGCAAGGTGGTCGAAATAGAAAAAGGAAAATTGCCAAGAGATTGGCAATGGAATCCTCAAATTTTCACAAAAATGTGGAGAAAATCTACTGTTTTCGTTCTATAAGAACGACGGCGTCAGCAAATCGAACGTTGCTGCACTCATTCCTGCCAAAATCATAAATTGTATCATTCTGATTTCCATGTTCTTAATATAATTCTTAAATAAAACCATTTTCTATTATTCTTAACTTTTGTGATAAAAAAACCTTTCAATTAAAAAGGCTCCACTTCTGGCACTCTTCTTCACTTCCATGCATAATTGCGATTCCCCTATGGGTCTTGAGCTAATTTGCCTGGCAGCTAGTTGACAGAAATTTAAGTTTTTTTTTGCCTCCCAGCTACCCGCAGCAATTCGCATAAACTTAACCACATTTAGTTTCCCTTTGCAGCTCTCGCCTGCTGCCTACCTAAAATTGCATAACTTTTGAGCGAAAAAGTTTTTTGAAACGCTTCAGTTTTTTTTCTTTCTTTTTTGCTCCCACTTACTTACCTTCACCTTGGAGGCTGCAGCTTAATTAAGCAAAATTTCCATTTCTTGATGCACTTGAAATTTATGCCAGCAACTTTTTTCCCTTACCCACAGCCAACCATGAGGGAGCGAAATTTAATCAGAACCTTATCGACAAGTACGTCAATCTGCAGGCCTTGGAAACATTTTTCGGCGTTTTTTAATGTCTGCCTTTTGTTGCGTGTCATAAAATCAGCACAAAATTGTCAAATTATTTAGATTTACCGACAGCAGGCAGAGCTCTGGTATGCGCCAGCGTTCCCATATTGTCAAATGAGCAATAAAAGTGTGTTTTTATGACTGAGAGGCATATAAGCAGGCGCTGGTGTCATACCTTTTGGGTGCACACTGTGGTACATGGGACATTTACATAACTTGGCGGCTTTTAAATGGGAAGCGGTGCTTAAGGGTTTCGAGGGAGACGGATGCCACAATCCATTGTAATTCCGGCAGGTAGACTTATGTTTATAAATTGCATTTTTATTGAAATCAACAAATGTTAAGGGCTTCCAGACTATGGGATTATGTTCTTTGAGGTTTTCAAAAGGGGCAAGCATTTAAAGGCGGTTAAGGGAGCACTTGAGAATGAAGGGACAAACTCTTGGAAATGTTTATAGCAGGATTCCGTAAGAAGAAAGGACTACAAATGCATGAAAGCTAGGAGCGTATGAATGTAAGTTAGCGTATTTGTTTGGCCCCCCAGGGCTTTGACTGAGGAAATGTGGATTAAAGCTTTTGAAAACTTTGGACTTACCTTAGACTTATACCGAAAGTGTTTTATTCAACCCAAGCATGAAATTGGCACAGGCAGACGGCGCAACAAGTGCGATAGACTAAAAAGAATATGACATTGTGTGGGACTGACTACAAAAACAAAGCCAAAGATTTTCAAACGTTGTTAAATGCAACTTTTACAGTGACCGAATTTACTCTAAAAGGAGATTTCTCCGCTCACGTTAGCCAGCAGCTTTTTGGATCTAACGCTCTGTTGCTAGGGCTTACCTAAAAAGAAGTGTGTCAATCGATTTGAGATGCAGTAAGACAAAGTTTCCCAGAATCAGCTTACGCTCGCGTAAATACCACCACAAATGAAGACAATATATCTTAAGCAACAACAACCGCAAGAGAAATAGAAATCCGATTGAAGTTGTTATGTGTGAAAACCTTCGTTTCGGAGAAAGCTAAATCAAAAATATAAAGCGAAATTACCCAATTCTTAAATTTGTTCAATTTTCATCAAATGATACCCCCTTCAATTGATAACAATTTTGAGGGAAAATGTCGCATTGATATGTAAGATTATAGCAAGAATTAAAAAAATTTTTGCAAGCACCATATTTGTAGTATTTATATAGGAAAGCGAATTGTGAAAAATGATGTCATTCCAATAATTCATTGTATAACACAGGCCAACAGACATTTTGGTCCAGCATTCTCGATACCAAATTCTGATTTAGCTTTGTGCACTGATTCCGAAACTGGTCTCATATACATACACATACATAACAGCAATCCCAAATACATCTAAATTAACATTTGAAGAGTAGTTTTCATTAAATTATGGCAAATTTTTGGATGGATTTTAATTAAAACCACTTTAGCATGTAGCCTAAAGGCTCTTTTATTTTCACAAATTATGTTGCATGTACATAAATCTAATGGATGAACAAAGTTACAGCCGGCTAATCCCGAAATATAGAATTTAAATTAAACAGGACAACTAGATTGACGCACAAAATGGGTATACTAAATATTTATACTTTACAAAGAAGGCTGGACCTCACAAAAGTTCTCATTTTGTTGGACTGCGTAATCTTTGGTCCCATTTAATAATCCATCTTTAGAAACAGGGATGCATCTCTCGCAAAAAAATTGTACATCTTCTAGTTATGAGATATATTTTGTATTTAACTGTTTCGTTTGTTTTATTAAAGAGTGCGCTAGCACTCACGAGTCTTTGATGTGAAACATGATCCTAAGATTAAAAGCTAATTTTCAAATCACAAGCTCTCTCACTGGTAATCATTAATCAGCAAGGACACTCTTTTGAAGGAAGAAGTTTAACGGGGAGTAGAAATACCAGAAACAAGATCACTTGCTGCTGTGTTCATTCATTTTTTCAGGAAGATTATTGTGGTAATCCATAGATAAATGATGATGTTTCACCCCCAAGATACCACCAAGGTGAGATCCAAGATCCCACTCATATCCCTCCCAGATCCCACCCCGGATGCTACCCAGATCCCTTCCAGATCCCATCCAGATCCCACACAGATTCCGCCCAGATCCCACCCAGATCCCTTCCAGATACCGCCCAGATCCCACCCAGATCCCACTCATTTCCCTTCCAGATTCCATCCAGATCCCGCCAAGATCCCACCCAGATCTCACCCAGATCCCTTCTGGATCCCGCCAAGATCCCACCCAAATCCCTTCCAAGATCCCACCCAGATCACACCCAGATCCGTCCCAGATCCCTTCCAGATCCCTTCCAGATACCGCTCAGATCCCTTCCAGATTCCATCCAGATCCCGCCCAGATCCCGCCAAGATCCCACCCAGATCCCTTCTAGATCCCTTCCTCCAGAACTCACACAGATCTCGCCCGGCTACCACCCAGATATTATCCATATCCCACACAGATCCCACCCAGATCCCACCCTTATCCCATACAGATCCCTTCCAGATCCTATCCAGAACTCTGCCAGATCCGGCCAGCTCCCACCCAGATCCTTATCTAAATCCCACACAGATCCCACCCAGATCCCGCCCAGATAAGATTCCACCTAAATCCCTCCCATATAAAACCAAATCCCACCAAGATCACACCCAGATCTTTCCCAGAACCCACCCAGTTGCTCCTCTTCAGCATCTTTCCTACCACTTCGCTTCCCCTCTCTGCCCATCCTCTTGTGTGTGTGTTTGCCGGGAAACTCCACAAATCAAAACAACACAAAATATGAATGACGTCAGCGTCACGTGACACTGAAATCAAATTTTACTCCTACTAAAATCGTCCGTACCGAAATTAAAGATGTTTCACATCAATAAAAACACAAAAACAATATGACCGTTTTCTCATATTCTTTTTTTATAAAAAAAAAAAAACACTTAATTTTAAAAATAGGGGGATTTTATGCAATCGGTTTCTCATGTAAATAGATTATAAATTTGGACATTTACCCCCCGGAAAACCCGGGGGGGGGAAAAAACCCAAAAAAAATAAGCGGCGGCCCCTAAAACAATGAATAATTTTTTTTTATTTTTGGCCCCCAAATTAAAAAAGAAAACAAACAAAAAAAAAAGAGAAAAAATTTTTTTTAAACAATTTAAAAATATGAGGGAAAAACACAAAAAATATATAAAAAACAAAAAAAGCAATAAGAAAGAGAAGGGGAAAACGAATTTTTGTTTGTGTGTGTGAGTGGTCGTTCCCACTGAACCAAAAGCTCGTAAAAATATCGCTAGCGATACTTACGCGAAACATCAACGTGAAAAACTATCCGCAAATTAATCACCCGTCGCTCAGCTTGTGACAGAAAAAGTTTCGTTCTCGATAGCTCGCAAAGATTCGCTTGCAAGCCTTTATAAATAGGTTTTTGCGAGCCTTCTTAGATACGTTTTGTGACTCACTTTAAGAATCGATTCCGAACCTTTTTCGATACAACAGCATCGGTCATTCGTTTGTCGTCAATATCAATTTTCTGCCAATTCACATATCATATTTAAGCTCGAATGCGATAATTTAACGATACTTTGGCCTGTCGAATCACTTTTGAGCTAGAATGCGATTGTTTTACGATACTCTCGCTTGACGTTCGCTTCGTGGTGAAGTGGGCATAAGAAATTTGTTGTTGCATGCGAGTTTCCGATAGACATCGGAGAGAGAGAGAGAGAAGAGAGGCACATATGATGTTGTTGTTGCAGGTCTGAACGCGCCAACAACAAACACAGAGCACGCATATGATTTTGTTTCTGCTTTATGAATACACATGCGTGTATTGCGGAATGGGCAAGGGCGCCTCAGGTCTAAAGCTAAGTTTACCCAGGCAAATAATTTGGATAAATTTTGATGAAAATTTGGCCATAAAGGCCATATTTGATGAAATTATTTACTTATGAAACTATTGACTTTGTTTCAAATCCTGTAAAATCTTCAATCATATCTATTTTAATTAAAATTAGGCCAAATTATTTGCCTGTGTGAACTTAGCTTAAGCAATGATCGGATCTGTCTATTCGGCAATGTATGCAGGTGTCTTGCATATAAAAGGCACATCCAATATTTACCATTTTGGGTCTACTTATTAACAAATCAGACTTAACTGCTTTTAGCAGCAGTTTTTTTCTGGTTTTAAATATTTTTCAGTGTGACCATATGCGCGCATACATAAAAATACATTATTTGGTTAAGCATGTACATGGTTTTCAAATCAATGAGGATGAAGTAGATGGCAACGAAATCCATCCAGATGTCTAACCTTGAACATTAGTAAAGCAAATGCAGCAAATCCACCTAGATTTGCAAAAACAGCAACATGAGAAAACAGCACTTAAAGTGCGGAATCCATACTTTAGCTTTGCCTGCATTGGATAGACTGTTGGCGATCCGTAGGTCGCTGTTTTTGTGAATTATCACCAAGATGCCCTCTAATAATTCCGCGAAAAGCTCGTCAGTTTCCCATGCCCGTTGTATAACCATTGTTTTTTACTCTCTTCATAAGTGATCTTCCGTCAGTCTCGACTGACTTAGAATGATTTGGTTTCCCGATTTAATTTGCAAGCGGACTTGAATGCATTTCAGTCTTGGTGTACAGATAATCTATTAAAACTTAACAGTTCCAAGTGTAAGGTCATGACATTTTATATAAGCTTACCAAATCTTATCACTTATATGCTTGATAATGTCTCGCTAGATTGTTTAAATGAAAAGGTCAGTGAGGTAAATGATCAATGAGTAATTCTTGATCACCAACTTAAATATGACTCTCATTCTACTGCAACTGTTTGTAAGGCCAGGAGTGTTCTTGGACTCATTAAGCGCTGGTTTGATGATCTCCATATTGTACACTGCTCAGTCCGAATTTCGAGTACGGATCATGTGTGTGGTCTCCGCAATATTCAACCCATCAATAAAGAATGTAATCTGTGCAAAATCAGATTTTATTGTTTGCTCTAAGTGGTTTAAACTGGAACTTCTTTTGATTAACCTTACCTCCCTTATTAACCGTACAGTCATGCTTGGAGTAATCTTAATTAAGAGTGAAATCGACTCATCTGAGTTGGTTGGCCAAATTATCTCTCTAACGACTCTTAATATTATCTACCTCTCACTGAACTACGCCTTGCATGAACCATTTCGTGTCCTCTGTGCTGATTACAATAACCTCTACCAAATGATCAACTCGGAAGCTTCTCTTATTGCTTTAAAACTGTTATTTTAACTTATTTAGCCCGTATTATCGTATTCATCAGCATACATCAAACGTTTCCCAAATTTATCTCAACGGAATTTATAACCTACAACAAAAAAACTAAGCTATTAATTATGGAGATCTTTTCAAGTTAATGGCAATTTGCCTATTAGACATGCCTGTATCCTTGTAAGCATGGATTTTGGCTGTTTTTTCAGATGATAATGTTTTTCCCTTTCCCATATCAATAATGAGGAAAATTTTTAATAGGATATAATTTTTATCTGTTTAAATTAAACACGTATTCATAATCAAACTATCAAATTAAGAAAATTTTGAACCTTCTTCTTACTTGAGGACTTGAAACACACTGCCCTTAATAGAATTTAGCTTCAAAACGTTTAAAAACTCTGAATAATGGGCAAGCAGGTTTAGGCTAAAACTAACTGTTAATGCTCTCTGTTTAGAGGAGGCATTAATTTATGCCACCTTTTTATGCCAATTAATTTAAAACAAATGATCATGATCATATATAGCATTTATTTCGGTTTTGCACAAGGATTGGTTGTATTTGCGGGTGTTTGTCTTTTGCCAATTATTGTTGATTTGTATTTACAGCGAATTTTAATATGTTTGTTAACAATGTTTGTAGTTTTTATTGTTTTGAAAATGTTTAATGTTTTTCTGTGTAAGCGACAGCGAAAGTGCGTGCAGTGACGTTTGTGTAGCGAGCGATAGATAGCGACTGATATTGCAAGCCGAGAGAAGCATAGATAAGCTTGTGTGCAAAATCTCGGTTGCCGAACGTCTAAGGCAAGATAAAAGCTTTACTCATATAATTAGATTAACAATAGATAATTAAGCAAAGCAAACAGAAGCTGCCAAAAGGGCAGTTACGTTAAATTTAAAATAATTAGTTTAAGAGTAAGTTCTGCTCCCGACATGCTCCCCCCGTTGGAAGAGGCACGCTTCCAAGCGTAGTGGTCTCAAGGGGCAGAACAGCAACCTTGGCAACGGCCCGCTTGACAATGCCACCAGCGGTACGGATGACAGCAACACGAGCGACGCCGTCCTCTCCAGATATGGTGCTCTCCACCCTGCCAAGACGCCATTCGAGTGGAGGAAGGTTGTCGTCCTTAAGGACAACGATGCTGCCAGGCTGCAAATTGGGCTTCGCTGTACCCCATTTGGAACGTTCTTGCAGTAGAGACAGGTAACTCGTACTCCATTTGCGCCAGAACGTCTGCTGCATCTGACACACACGCTGCCAACGACTTAAGCGATCGATGTTGAGATGCGTTATATCAGGTTCTTCGATTGCAGAATAGGAAGCACCAATGAGAAAGTGCCCAGGTGTGAGAGTTTCCAAGTCGTCTGGATTTTCTGAAATTGGACAGAGCGGTCGTGAATTCAATATAGCAGAAATTTCACAAACAAGGGTGCGGAGCTCATTAAAGGTTAGAGCAGATTTTCCAACTACTCTATAAAAGTGAAATTTGGCCGATTTGACAGCAGCCTCCCAGAGGCCACCAAAAATGAGGCGAGCGAGGTGGGATAAATTTCCAATCGATGCCAAACGAAACGAAAGCGCTTTGAAGGTCGCTGTTTTGAGGGTCACTGAGAAAAGGTGCCTTAGCTCCATTAGCTCATTTTTGGCACCAACGAAGTTTGTAGCGTTGTCGGTCCAAATGTTCCTCGGCTTGCCCCTGATGCTGATGAATCGCTTTAGTGCAGCTATGAATGACGATGCCGAGAGGTCTTCTACCAATTCCAAGTGAGCTGCTTTAGTGGCGAAGTAAACGAAAATTGCAATATAGCATTTTGCTGGGGGCTGTTTCGGACTTCCGACTTTGAGTAAAACGGACCACAAAAGTCAATACCAGTGGTAGAAAATGGACGATTTGGCTGCACACGATCCGCCGGCAAGGGCGCCATGATGTGCTCGACGTATTTCTTTGGCGCAGGGCAGCTAGCGAGCTCTGTGGGCCAGCATGCAAAAATTTAATGTGGAAGAAATCGATGATGGCGAGCGTTACCGGATGATGCTTGGGTAACAACTTGTAGTGGCGCTTGTAAAACTAATCTGCCAAAAAGTAGACACCGTATGCAAGCCTTAGTCAAAGTTTTTATATGCCTATAAGTATGCAGTGAGAGAGATTCTGTTAATAATCCGGCTCTCTGGAAACCCTACCCAGCTGTCAATTTGACAAGGCTAGTCCAATGTGGAGAAAGAAGAAGGTGTAGTTGTCAAAACCGACTTCCTACTATTTCCGCTCGGCCAGAGTCGATCTTTCCCATCTGGTTGCAGTCGAGTCAAGTTGTGCGCGTTAAGCTCGAAATTATCCGAATTTATTTTAAACCTCCAAGTGAAGCTATAGTATAGCTAAAGCGTTTTTTTTATAAAATTTTTCAATGTGAGTGCTACCAACAGCTAATGCCAGCAAATGAAGTGATCGTGCTTTTTTTAAATATAGTTGGAGGTAATAAAATTAAGCCCTTCCACGGATGACGACGCTATTTACCACCCTTTTATCGACAACCGGGAAAGTTAAGCAACCTCCCACTCACGGTGCCAGTCCCTCAGGGTAATTAAATGCATTTCTGTAGTTTCTCTCTGCGCTCAATTATATGTAGACCAATTTCTTCTCTTTAGGAATTGGCACCCAGCTCTATAGCTAAAAAGCTCGTTGGTGTCCGCAGTGCATTAAGAGAGTTGGTGAACACCAGCCGACGCTGCTCTCAACAAATCATCAAAAAAATACCTGCAGTGCGAAAGGCAGCATAAATTTGTGGAAAGCCATCCCAATCGCGAGTCGCCAGTCAAAGGTCCAACTCGGGTTCACGCTGCTGCCGCAGCATAAATCTTTTGTCGCCCAAATCAGGCCAGCTTTTTTTTTGATCAGCAAGTGTGGGGTTATGGTGCACCCAAATTAACTCCCTTAAACTCATCAACATTGAACTAAAATTCTCCAAAAGTTAAGTGAACCATTTCAAGCCATCGATCTGTTGTAAGATCTTATATGTTGTGGTACCCCTGAATGTTTCACTTAACTAAGACAAATAACTAAACATTTAAAATCAATGTAGTGGAGCTCAAGTGAAAAGCAAGCTTTTTCCCCAAAAAGCTCGTTTTGTTTATGTTATTGTGCAACAGAACATGTGCTAAATTGGAGCTCTTAAACCGCTCTTGCTGTAACTAACCTAAAAAGCTTTTACTCAATTTTAAGTCCAGCTATGAAACCCCAACCGAAAGATCTTTCAGCGTGGGATTTGTGCGGTAAGTGAAACAAAAAGAACAAAAGACAAGCTTTCTCACCTTCAGTGATAAGCTAATAAGTTGCAGAGGCTTAGCCACATTGATTTGTTTTGCACTTTAACACAACATAACCTAAGCCAAAGCTCGGCCTGAGCGTTGTACCCAACCTGGGCTAATGAAAGCTTCCAATTTGTTTGGCGATTTAATTCTGGCGACCTACACTATCCAACAAAATTTGATTGCTATCGTTTTTTGAGTTAAAAGAAAAATGAATTTTAAAATCAATGAGATGTGCTACTTAATCTAAATTAAATGCTACCTATTATTTAATAATATTCTATATCCTATATATATTTAATCCTATATATATCATGCATATACTTATATAAATTTTCTGGGTTTTCAGCTACATATACTCACACTTGCTAAGGTTATATTTTCGATTAAAAGATTTGTTGTTTTTTTTTTGCAATGGATGCCTAAAGCTATAATTAGATAGTCCACTTAGTAGTAGTGCTACGATTAGGTTTTTTTCTTTACGCGTAATTAATTAATTGAATTTTTATGAAGTTTTTCCAATTAAATAAATATTGTTATGGCCTAGGATAAATTATATGATTAAGTTTTTTTTTAAATTATCAAATCATTATGAATTTTGTTGAAGTTAGGAATAAACATGTTGATATGAAAATGATTTGCTAAGTTGATACTTATTGGGAGCCATGCATCGTTTGAAAGGGAGATTGATGATTTTTAGATAGAGCTATGTTTTTTTTGGGATCACCGGTTAAACTTAACCTTTGGAGCCTGGTGATCACGGTAGGGTGGGCATCAGCTGCTGCATTAACACCAGCACAGCACATAAAGCATCGGCTGCCATACTGATCTTGCGCAGCCAGTGCATAAGCACAGCTCTTATTTTCTTTCTGTCCTTCTGTATCCGTATCTTTTCTATCATACCCCTGTGTCGATCGAGTCGAATAAAAAAAAACCCGCACGCGAATTATTAATAAAATTGCTGTACATAAAGGCGAGCAAGTGGCTACAAGGAAAAATTATTTGGAACCCATCCCACTACCGAACTCAATAGCCGGAACAAGCGCGTGCCCCTCCAAGTCAGCTACACCTCCATCCGCTCGAGTGCCTGCAACATTTTGTTGCACGTTGCATGCTACATATTTGGCCATTCAGCTTCCCCCTAAATCAAAGCGGGACCCCCCAACCCATCAAAACCCAACACCGGCCCTTCCACCTCCCCTCTTTAAACAAATTTCCACCAGGGTAACAGGCGGGGGGATGGGGGGGCCTATCCTTCCTTTTTTTCCCCCCCTGGTTTTGGTATACCTTTTGGTTACAAAAATGTTAAATTAAAATGGAGCAGCACAACCCAAGAAAAAAAAAAAATTGGGAACACACAAAAAAAATAGAAGGCACAAAAAGATATATAACGGCGGGGTAGGTGACAACCTCTGCTAACAAGTGGGCTGCGGGGGAGCCCCAATTTAGGATTGTTAGCGATTTTACGGGTGCGACTCTGGACTTAGAGCAGAGTAAATGAGATGTCACTTTGGTTGGCGTTTTTGATCTGACATATATGCAGGCACCATATGCGGCTAGGCTTGCGTCACAAAATGCATGCAGTTCATATGTAGATTCAGGCTGCATTACAAAACGAGGAAACTTTAGGGAGGTGACAATGGATATCTGCGACATGTGATACAACCACGAGGAATGTAAGGATTGTGGTAGAGCCTCGTCCCAGTCAAGCTTGTCCTTCCAAAGAGCTTGCATAAAAATTTTCAGTTTGGTGATGACTGGGGCTATTAGTCCGAGAGGGTCATAAAACCTGGCAATGGCGGATAATATGGTGCGCTTTGTCGCTGGTTTATCTGGTATATTATCCGAAAATCCAAATACTAACTTGTCGAAATTGATATCCCACACCAATCCTAAGGCTTTAGTGACGTCTGTTCCATCGTGGAACTTCAACATTTTCTCTCGATCCGAATCTGGCTCGCCTTGCAAAGCTGCTGGTTCATTTGAGCACCACTTTCGTATCGGGAAGTGGCCTCTTTTCAAAAGTTCCTTCACTTGGGTGCGCATTTCCGTAACCTCCTCAATACTGTCACCACCAGAGATAAAATCGTCTACATAAAAATGGGTGGCTTCCTCATCCAAAGCTAACTGGTGCATAGCACGAATTGCTAAGAATGCAGCAGGCTTTGTTCCATATGTTACAGTGTCCAACGTATAGATTTTGATTTCTTAGCTCGGGTCATCACGCCATAAGATGCATTGGAGATACTGATCAGGATGAGTTACTAGGACACAGCGGTACATTTTGCAAATGTCCCCACATAATGCAACCTTGAAAAACCGGAACCGTAGTAGTCATAAAGATTTTCGGCTGAATAGAAGGACCCGTGAACAGCAAATCATTTAGAGAGAGGCCAGAAGTCGATTTTGCAGAACCATCGAAAACAACACGCAACTGTGGGTTGGCTATGCATTTGCACACAGTGTGTGGCAAAAAAATACTGAGGCGATGAAGATTGTTTGCTGGATAGGGACATGTGGCCTAAATCCAAGTATTCCTTAATAAAGGCAGCATATTGCGTTTTCAATGCTGGATTTTTTGCGAATTTAGATTCCAGAGACTTAAAACGACGCAGGGCACGGTCGTATGAATCTCCAAGAGCGCCTAAACTAGTTTTGGCTGGGAGACGCACAGAATATTGCCCAGAAGCGAGACGTGAGTAGTTTTGTTGAAATAGCTCCTCGCACAGAGTATCCTCATTAGAAGCGCTGGAGGTAGCGCCACAACAGCTGTCAATTTCCCAAAATCGGCTTACTATATCGGACAAAGTATCCCTTTCCAACATGCTATCGGGTTCTTTGGCTACTGAAACTAATGAGGAGTGCTTCTGACCAGTTAAATTGAGCCCACCAGACACGATCCATCCAAGTCTGGTTTTTGGAGGGTTGGCAGATATCAGATACTCGATTTTGACCAACGGAGGTCAAAGAATAAATCGCGCCAATCAGCAAATCGATCCGTTGACTTTTGTAGAAGAGCGGATCGGCAAGAAACAAGTTGTTGGGTAGATTCCACTCTGTAGCATTCAAATCGAAATGAGGTTGATAATCGGTGATCGTATGCGTTACAACAGCAGAAAACGATGTGCTGTAAGCTTTATTTCGAGATTGAGCAAAAATATCAACAGATCTATCAGAAAACAAAGATGATTCACCTATGCCTGAAATTGACATGTTGGCGCGATGAAATTTGAGATGCAGCTGACTGGCGAAACGACTGGTGACGAAGTTGATTTGAGATGCGGAGTCAAGCAAGGCTCGGCATTGTACAAATACGCCAGATCGATTTTTGACGTATATAATAGCAGTCGCAAGCAACACGTAATTGGTTTGAGATTTGTTCAAGGCTTTGGGTGGAGGTTTAATCGGAGGCTGTAGATACGAGAGAGAATTTTGTGGTAGGTGCGATAGCAGGTTGAGCAGGCTGAGAAGTGATATGAGCATCCATATGAAGCAACGAATGATGCTTGACGACAATGTTTGCAGTGACCAGATTGTACGCTGCAAACTGTAAATTTGGTAAGCAATTCAGGCATAAAGGCAGTCTTTTGCTTGTACCGCAAATTGGGAGTCAATGCTAGAAATCTTGCGCATTTGAATAGAAATGATCTGTGGCGTCACACAAAATACAGGATGAAGTTAGTTAGATGATGCGATGAATGTACTACGAGTAATTTTGTTAGTAGCTGGTTTTCCCACCTGATTACTAGGTATTTGGGTTACCATAGCATTCTCCAGATTCTCCATCATGCGGCATCTCTTTTCCAAAAAGGTAGACATGTCCGTCCATGGGCAGTTCATCCGTGCGCAGAGCCTCCTCCTACTTCTCAAATGCGTTTTGATCCAGTTTCTGATTAGATGAGATGAATGAGCAAACCGTCTGCAATTTGATCGATTTCTGCCATGTTGTTCAGAGCGCGAGGTGAGCGTTGACCTTGTCACTCAACTCGGCAAGCCGCGCGCCTTCTGTCACCCCTTAAACCCGAAGATAGATCTCACGGTAGCACCGAAATGTAAAAGCTTATTATCAAAACGTTTGGTTAACAAATCAATGGCAGTTTGATAATTATCCTCTCTTGATCTCAATGAGCGTATTGTGTTCAAAGCAGTTCCACTCCAGGCAGGATCTTAGATGCTGAATTTTCACTTTGCTCATGTCACTTTTTTGTCGACCACAGTGCTGAACATTGAGTGAAAGTCTGGCCAGTCGATGTACGTACCAGAGAATTTAGGAAGCTGAAATTCAGGCAGCCTATTGCTGCGGGTCACGTACGTAATTGTTTCCTCGGACGCTTTAGGATTTGCAGTTGAATTACTATGGAAGGCCGCACGCAAAGCATTTAGAGCTCGAGTCAGTTTTGATTTGTCAGGTATAACTCTCCGAGAACTTTTGCCGCGCATCCTTGGACAGCTCCAACAGTTCAGCTTCTCTAGGCATGTTTGAGCTGAATCAAAATCGGCATTCATGCGATTGAGGCCCTCGATACGCACTTTTCGAATCAGATTCGTCAAATGACGAGATTCCTTCAGACCCGAAGTATTTATTTTGCGCCTGAATTTGCCAAAAAAAGATTTGTTTTGGCTTTTATAAAACTCCAACTCCGTAACCCCTTTGATTTTTTATATTTAGGTAAATGTTCAAAAATTTAACCGCAATGTCACTCACTCGAACACCGAAAATGTTCAGCAATAAAGCGGAATAAAATCAAAATTTTTGGCGCTTGGCTATATTTAGGGCCAATGACCTAATGCCCGCAATGTCCACGAAAACCGGAAAGCAAAGCGAAGAAAATGCAACGGAACAAGAACCGTATGCTCGATGACCGCGGCTTGCAACCGAAAAACTCAATTACCATATGCATGTTCACGCACTTTACATAGGCCAGCGACCAACGTCCAACTGTTTTGTTGTGCGCGACTGCACCGGGATGTACCGAAAAACTGTTGGTAATATGTATGTGTGTATGTAGGTTTTTGTCAC
Source organism: Lordiphosa stackelbergi (assembly GCA_018904235.1). Lineage (NCBI taxonomy): Eukaryota > Metazoa > Arthropoda > Insecta > Diptera > Drosophilidae > Lordiphosa > Lordiphosa stackelbergi. The sequence goes on along the minus strand of JAEIFU010000330.1, from coordinate 580 downwards.
CGACTTGTGCAAACGCTTGTAATTATTAAAACAATATTTAATAATTATTTTTACTAAACACTATTACTTTCACGATCACGTCGGGGTCACTAAATTGTTTAGAGGAGGCATTAATTTATGCCACCTTTTTATGCCAATTAATTTAAAACAAATGATCATGAGGTGTGTTTAGAAGTGGTTTCATATATAGCATTTATTTCGGTTTTGCAAGGCGTTGGTTGTATTTGCGGGGTGTTTGTCTCTTGCCAATTATTAGTTGATTTGTATTTACAGCGAATTTTTTAATATGTTTGTTAACAATGTTTGTAGTTTTTATTGTTTTCGAAATTGTTTAATGCTTTTTCTGTGTAAGCGACAGCGAAAGTGCGTGCAGTGACGTTTGTAGCGAGCGATAGATAGCGACTGATATTGCAAGCCGAGAGAAGCATAGATAAGCTTGTAAAAAAGTAAAAATCTCGGTTGCCGAACGTCTAAGGCAAGATAAAAGTTTTACTCATATAATTAGATTAACAATAGATAATTAAGCAAAAAAAGCAGAAGCCGCCAAAAGGGCAAAGTTACGTTAAATTTAAAATAAATA